>JAVJIF010032056.1:0-28238 GCA_038442645.1 Agave tequilana
TCCTTACAAAGCTAACTCCCAAGGACCCAAAAGAAAATGGGTACCAAAACCCCCACCGTGTGTTTTTGATGTAGGTGAGGGCTCTCACAAAACGTGAGAGGGATGGTGCCTTGGTGGTGGTTGCATGGACTACAAGGACATACATTTGATGCACCGCTATCAAGAGTTTGGTGGGACAACCACCATGTTTGGAGATTTGGAATAGTTCTTTGGTTTGGTAACTATTTCTAAACTCCTAATTTATTACATGCTTGTCATATGTCATATTTTTAGCATGTTCATGTTTATGTATTTTTGTGCTTCATGTGGTAAATACTAGTTTAAATGTAGTTTTTATCAAAACTTGTATTTATACATGTACAAATAGTGAGAACAAATTGATTCATATATGTTTGCACTTCATGCTTATTTGTACCCACTATATGCACATATATAGGCTAGTTTTGATGATTCTTTCATTTATACCTGTTTTGTCAATTTTCATGTTTTACTTCATGTATATGCATTTTTATTCAAATCTAATAAATATACATATATATCCTTTTTGAGTCTCTTGCCTTCATGCAAATACTATTATAGACTCGTTTTATGTTTGGGATATGTATGCATATTGTTAGATTTAGATAAATCATACATATACCATGAAATTTATTGTTTTAATGATAAATGAATTTTCATGTTTTGTTTGATAAAATAAAATGAATAAATTGTTTTGATCATTTTGAGCCTTAATGACTATTTTTATGAAAATGCTATTTACATAATCCTTGTACACTCACACTTTATTTATCATGACTTTGGTTCATGAACATATTTTTGAGCTTTATAGATCGAGTGTCAATTCTTGTGTAATTGGTATGATTCATGAAAAACATATGATTTGGTTTCATGTTTTGAAGGATCTTTAACTAGTTTTTCAAAAATTAATTTAACTAGTTATTTATTCTTCAATGTTATGAGATATACACATGATCCTATTACTGTCTCAATTGGTATCATTAAATCGTTTCAATGGTATCAATTTGATTCTATTCTTGTATATCTCATGTTTTGTTTTTCTTATATATGTATGTATCAATTTCATTTGGTATACCCATTTTTCATACAATATATGAGTTACTTGTGCTTGAATTAAAATCGATTTACATGTTTAAAAGCACAAACTTTGTTTATGCTAAGCTTACTTCAAAATTTTTTAAGCTTATGCATTATGTTTTAAAATTGGTATCAAAATTAAAAAAATTATGTTAATTTGATATCTCAAAATTGTTTTAATAAAGAAAAATTAAAAAAAATGTTTTGATTTGTATTGCCTATATGCAAGGAGAGCTTAACATCTCTTCTACATATATATTCATGTTGAGTGTATTGTATATTGAGGAGCTTGACAACTCTTCTTTATGTGGTACACGTGTGTAGGGGAGCTTCACATCTCCTCTTATGCATTACATATTATACGTTATGTGAATAGGGCTTGTCATCCCTCTTTCATGTAATGTATATGTGTAGGGAAGTTACTTAACCGTCTTCCTCTTCATGAATGTATATCGCATATAACCTTTTATTGACTTATTTGTTACCCCTTCATTGGTTCCTTGTTTTCGGACAAAAAGGGGGAGAAAAATTTGATGATTTTGTTTTACTTTAACCCCTTTGTTGATGATTGACAAAAAGGGGGAGAGGTATTTGGTTTTATATGCATGTTTTGTGAAAAAGGATTGTTTATGCATATATGTTTTATTATTTTTGCAAATAGGAGAAAAAGAATTTGATTTGTTTTATGCTTGAGTGCATGTTTATCTCTTGATTTGCATACATGTTTATGAGCATACATTGCATATTTATTTATTTGTTGTTATGCATGAGTTAAGGAGGAGCTTCTTTGAAGCTTTACTTTAATCCATGCATATATAACTTCATGAGTTTTGTCATCATCAAAAAGGGGGAGATTGTTGGCCTGAAGGCCCATCACTCTAGTTTTGATGATGATTAACTCATGTAGTTATAGTACTAATGATCTTGTGTTTAATTAGTGACAGATTTATGATCAAGATCTTAGTAGGTGCATAGCTTCAACAAAGGATTTAAAGTCAAGTTTTGGAGCTCGTGTTTGGACCAAGTCAAGAAGATGAGAAGGCTTCAAGTGAAGACTTCAAGAAGATGAAGACTTGAGTCTAGGTTTGTTTTTATAAGATTTTATTTTTAGATAAAATGTAAAGGATAGAGTAGTTGGTGGATTGCTCAAGTTCATACACACACACTCTTGATGTTTTGTTTTTACAAAAGATTTTCTATTTTAGAAAATACATGTTTGGTTTTGGTATTTCTTATATACATGTTTTAACCAAAACCAAGTTTAATGCTTAATGTCAAAAACATAGATATTTCACCATGTTTGTGTAGTGGATCATATCCATGCACCATATGCTTTCAAAGTTGTTTAAATATCTTGTTTTTGTATTTGGAGAAGTTTTGGGAAAACAAGTTTTAGAAAAATCAAGTTTTGGAAAATACTATTTTCTTTTAAGCCAATTTTTCCATATTACAAAAATAGTCCAAATCATTTGTAACATGCCTTGATTTTATGCAAGCATGTTTGTTTATCAAAGTATATTGGTAAAACTATTTTTGTAGATTTTCTGTGAATTTATGAGATTTTTATGTGAGCCATAAGACCAAGTTTTTAATCCCTAGTTCAGACCTGACCTGGCTTCAGCCGGTCGACCGACCCCGGTCACCCAACGTGCACAGACGTGCACGCCAGTTCTGCAGGATGGCCGGCCGACCGACCCGGTCGACCGTCCAGAGAGCTCTGCTCTCTGGAAAGGCCCCGGCCGACCGAGCGGTCGACCGGACAGAGAGATTGCTCTCTGTATCCTAACTCGGTCGACCGCCCGGTCGACCGATGGCTCAACGGTCTGAAAATATGACCGTTGGCCCGGCCGACCGGATGGTCGACCGTTATGCCTGACAGACCCCAACGGCTAGTTTTTCTTAGCCTATAAATTTGGGGGTTTGGACATTGTTTTTCAAAAAGATTTTTGGAGACTTTTAGAGCCAGTTTTTCCTACACTTTTCAGAGGTTTTTCTCCACAAAATTTAGAGCCAATACTTCCAATTAAAAGGAGAGTTTATCAAGAGTGTTTAAAAAGAGATTTCTTGAGTTTTCCTCCACCATCTCTTTCCTTGTTTTTCTCACGCATACACTGAGCTATCCATTGCTATTCATCCTATAGGAGTGTTGTAGTGAGATTGTTTTTAGGTGATCAAAGTGTTGTGATCACCAAAGACTTCTTCTTTGTTCCTTTGAGAAGGCGGCGGTTGTGTTCGTATTGTTTCAGGTCCTAGTGTGGACTCGTGTTTCGAGTTCGGGTGCGAACTTGTTGTTTGAGGTGCGGTCTCGGCGAGCGGTGGGCTTGCGGTGTGTACGGACTAGGGAGTCCGAGAGTTGTAGGTATTGCGGCACTGAGTGATCCGGTGGGATCGATTATAGTGGAAATCCTTCGTGTGTCGAAGGCGGGGATGTAGAGCAAGTGTGCTCGAACCTCGAAACAAATCCCTTGTGTTTACGATTGCTCACTCACTCTCTCTCTCTCTCTTTATCTCTTGTTTATATCTTGCATGCTATTACTTGTCTTATCTTTACATGCTTGATATATTGTGTGCTTAATTGTTATACTTGCTTGGGATTGTTTGCTAACACTTGTATTCAAGCAAGAGAGCCAACGCGGCACCTCAAACCCTTATCAAGGGGAATCTAGAGGAGTTTGTCCAGAGCCCTTCACGGGGAATTCGGCAACACTCTTGTGTTAACGTGGTGTTTAGTGTAATAGTTTGTTTAGGTCATAATAGTTTTTACTTCCGCATTATTTGGGATTAAGTGACCATTAGATAGCCATCACCTATTCACACCCCCTCTAGGTGATCCTACAGATTATCCTTTGACGTACTAACCTCACAGATCGATAATTTGGGCTAATATAACTGGTTGTACCACATTTACTTTACTTGCTTCTGTTTGCCCAGAGGCCTTCCACTCTAGTTTTGATGATGATTAACTCATGTAGTTATGTTTACTAATAATCTTGTGATGTTTAGTTTCAGATCTTTAACCAAGATATTAGTTGGTGATTAGCTTGAACAAAGGAGTTTTGAAGCCTTTCACTTGGTGATTCCAGAGCCGAGCATCAAGATCATAATATAACACTCGTTGGAGTCAAGCTCGGTGGATCACGTTTTGGATCGAGTCGACTTGAAGACGGAGTTCGTCAAGAAGACATCGGTACATAGTTTATAGTTTGTTTTAGATCCATTTGTAAAGACTAGATAGTGTGATATGCTCAAGTTCACAACACACACACGTTTTATGTTTTGGATATTGGTTTTCGATTTTTGGTTTAACTGATATTTGTTTTTCATGAATAGATAAGATTCAAAACAAGTTTACATTGTTTAAATGTATATTAGATATGTTCTATATACATACATGCTTCATATCTTAGACAAACTTATTTTGATATGCCTATTCATAAGTTTTGGTGTTTGGTATTTTAACAAAACATATTTTTGGAATTAAAGTCAAAAACATGGATATATATATGTTTCATGTATATTGGACTTATGTCCATATGCAACATGTCAATGTATTTAAGTATCATGTTTTTTATTTAGATGAGTCTTGAAAAAATCGGATTTCCATTTGAAAATCTAAGTTTTGGAAAATACCGGTTTTGGTTTTCGACAAAATTTATAAGTCACAAAAATGGTTTAAAAAGTTTGAAATTTGTGTTGGAATTTTCACACAAGTTTTTATTTCAATGTATTATGATAAACTATTTTTGTGAAATTTTAGAAGTTTTATGGGATTTTTTAAGAATATTTCAAACCCAGTTTTTCTGTCCCAGAATGCCTTCTGCCAGGCTCTGGCGGTCGATCGGGCAGTCGACCGGATCCAGAGTTGGTCGACCGGACCGGTCGACCGACGTGCACAAAACGTGCACGCTGGCTAGCCACTTGGGCCGGTCGACCGAGCGGTCGACCATCCAGAGAGCATTTGCTCTCTGGATTGGGACGGTCGACCGGGCGGTCGACCGCTAGCCTCCAACGGTTAAAAATTTGACCGTTGGCGGTCGACCGGGCGGTCGACCGCCAGCCGCCAGAGCTGTTTTTCAGCTCAAACGGCTAGTTTTGGATTGGGGCTTTATATACCCCATTAGTTTGAGTTTTTCCCCAAGATTTTTAGAGCCAAAAATTTACATTCTCTCCCGTGTTTTTACACTAGTTTCAAAAAGAGTTTTGTTGGTTTAAAGCTTTCATTTTGATTTGTGTTTTTAGGGTTTGGAAAAATCAAAGAAAAATTTGGATTTGGATATTTGCTTAGTTCTTCATTTCTATCAAATACAAGTTGTTTTCCCAAGTACTTTTCTTTGTGTTTTTGTTTCCAAACTCTTGTTTTTCTACACTTGAGCTATATCTCCTATCCTATCTATAGGATCTTTATTTGTGGGAAAAAATTGTTTGTGGTTGTTAGACCACCAAGTTGTAAACCCTTTCTTATTGTATCCCTCTTTGGTAGAGGTTGATTTGAAGTGGTAGTTAGCTCCCTCTTTGGTTGAGGTTGAGGTTGTGGTTTGCTCCCTCTAGTGAGAGGTGGAGTTGGCGTTTGTATCCCTCTTGGTGAGGTTGATTTGTGGTTGTCTGGCTAAGGGCCTACCCTCTTGTGTGAGGTGGTGTTGTGTTGCCTCGGTGGAGGTTGTATTGGTTGAGAGAGGAGTTCGGTACTCCTGGTTGTATTTGCCCCAAAATTCTCGGTGGAGGTTCCCTGTGTGGGAGTCCTGTGTGGACTAGTGGATTGGAAATCCTTCCAGGTGAAGGCGGGGACGTAGAGCTCGGTGCTCGAACCTCGAAACACATCTTGTTGTTTGCGTTGATCGATTGACTCTCTCTCTTTACTTTGTGCATTGATTCATATTGCCATATCATATACATGCTTGTGTGTTTATGTGCCTCACTTGTGCTTAACATGGGAGCTTCATATAGCGCCTCAACTCTTATTCAGAGGAATCAAGAGGAGTTAGTCCAGAGCCCTTCACTGGGAATTCGGCTACACTCGTTGTTGCACTAGGTGTTGTTGCAATTAGTTTTTAATTTTCGCATTTAGTTTATTAGATTAGCGGTACACCTATTCACCCCCCTCTATGTGTACTTTCAATTGGTATCAGAGCTTATGCTCCTGATATTTGGTTTAACCACCTAGGAGTGTGATCTTGGTTTGCTAATCTATCATTTGCATTTGCACGTATATTGTTTGTGCATACTCATGGATTTCTTGTCACCTCCTATGTTTGATGTTTCCAACATTGACATGTAGAAATTTAGGATGTCCATGTACCTAAAAACCTAGGCTTGCATGTTTACCTTGCTATTACCAAGAAATCCTACTCTAATGATAGCAAGCATATAGAGGCCAATGCACTTTCCCTGAGGCTATTAGAAGCACGCTTAACAAAGATTATCTTATGTTTGTTTCTAACTATGATTCTGCCTTTTCAGTGTGGAACAAGTTGACTTCCTCCGAGCTACAAACGCCCAACATCATGGAGGATGAATCTAGTGGAGAATCTGAGTCACAATGCTTTATGGTCCAAGGGAATGACTCCCTTGATGTATACTCAGAAACTCAATTAGATAGTGATGATGCTAGTTCTTCATGTGATGAGAATATTGATGCCAATGCCTTGAATGAAGAACTCTCAATTGTATGTGAAAAGTTATTGAAAAAATATAATCTTTTGAGAAAGAAGCGTTTTGAACTTAATAAAGAAAACAAGGATTTATGTTCAAGACTTGATTGGTTTTGCAAGATAAAGTGGAGATTTCTAATGAAAGGGATTCATTGAAATCTAGACTTGATCTTGTCTTAAAAGAAATGAATTTTTGAAACATAAAAATGATTGTGAAATAATTTTAAAGAAAAATGAAAACTTGTCTTCAAAAGTTAATTTTGTTTTAAAAGAAAATGATTCTTTAAAAATGAAAATTGCTTCTATTTCCAAGGATTTAGAAGTTTGTTTAAAGAAAAATGAATCTTTTAAAAATAATATGGATTTCACATGTTTTCCATACTAGGATAGTTTCACCTAGTTCACCTATTGCATGCTCCACTTCTTCTCTAATTGAAAATGATATATCTATGCTAAAGAAGAATATTGATTGTTTGGGCTCCATTTTGAACCATTGTGTTTTGAGCCATACACGTTTGGAATCTTTGTTTTGAAAGAAACAAGTTCCATCTTTGCATGCACACCATTCACGGCATACACATGCTCCCACGGTCACATCCATCACACTATGTATGCTCATGTGTACACATGTACACATTGTGGACGTAAGGGCCATCTTGCTAAATTTTGCTATGATAGAGTTCATAATGTAAATTTAGCAAATAAATTTGTTTGGGTTAGAAAAGGTACTAACCCCCATGGACCCAAAAGAGTATGGGTACCAAAGACCACCCCTATTGTATTTGATGTAGGTGTGGGCTCTCGCATGATGTGAGAGCGATGGTGCCTTGAAGTGGATGCGTTCCGAGCTTAAAGGGAACTATTTGGATGCATCACTTTCAAGGGGAGTTTGGTGGGAGGACCACCTTGGTTTGGAGAACTAGAGAGGTGCCTTCATCGGTTTGGTATCGATCTCTAACTCCGTTTATATTTACATGCATTTCATTTTATTCATCATTAGCATGTTTTGATGTTTAATGATTATTATGATAATGCCATGATTATTAGATCATTGACATGTATGTATAGCATTTGAGATCACCCATGTTTATATGGACCCATATGTTGTGTTCTCACCATTGTTTAGCTATTTTGTATATCATAGGTCTAATAGCATGTGGATTTACATAATGATCGTATTTATGTTTTTCATGTTGATTTATGTATCGTTTATGCTTCATGTTTTGATTACTCGTTTGGATGTTAGTTTTCATAAAATTAGGATTTATACTTGTACATATAGTGGGTCACAAATAAATTTTTATATGTTTGTGCTTGAACGCTTATTTGTACCCATTAGATGTGCTAGTATGGTCTAGTTTTGATGATTCATGCATTTGACTTGTATTCCTATTTTATCCATGTTTTTATGTTTATATGTTTAACTTCATGTATATGTCCATCTTGTCCAAACTATTGATTATGCATATACATCCTTTGAGCCACGTGCCTTCATGCATATACATTTGTGGACTCGTTTATATTTGAATATGTATGTATGCTTTAGTTTGTATAAGACATACATATGCCTTGAAGATTAAATCATTTTGATGATTTTCTTGTGTTTCATGTTTTAAGGAATTTTGAGCTTAATTGACTAGTTTCAAGATTATATGTTTCACATTACACTTGTACACTCACTTCATTTAAATATTTCTCATGATTGTGTTTTCATGAGTATGATATGGGCTTTATGAACTTTGAGTTTTTAGTGACCATGTGATTTACATATTTTTCATGAAATATAATTTTGTTTTATTCCTTACTTGAAGGATTTCGTACTAGTTTACAAGTTTCCATTTAACTAGTTCGTATTCTTCACATGGTAGAGTTTTCAAACATATTTTATTCTCAAACCTATTTTGAAAACCCTATCCCTTAAAGGGCGGTTGGTTGGGGGACCATGCCTTGTATGTTCATATTGAAAATCATTTTAAAACATGTGCATGAAATGGGTGATAGGTAATATGAGCTATACACTTGATCTTTTTATAGTTTCAATTGGTATCATTGAATCCTTTCAATTGGTATCAATATTGACATTCCTTTTGTATACTCATATATGTTTTATTTGTGCTTACTATATCTCTATATTTTTGAGCACAAATTTTAATTATGCTAAGCTTGTTCCTTAATGTCTATCATGTTTCAATTGATTAGTTTTCAATTGGTATCTTTATACAAGCTTATGCATCGTTTTTATTTGGTATTTAATAAAGGGGGAGAAAATTTGTATTTATCTTTCAATTTGTATTTGGTTTACCTTTGATTTCTACTCCCACGCTTTATGTTGAAAATTGATTTAATTTGGTATCATATGTTCAAAAATGAAAAATACTTACAATTTGTATCAAGATTTTGTTTACTTTCAATGGTATCTATTGATCTATTCTTTCAATTGGTATCCATAAAAATTTATATTGGTATCTTAAAATTTGATTTACTAAGATATCTCAAAATTTGTTTTACTCAAAATGTTAAATGTTTGATGTGTATTGCCTATATGCAAGGGGAGCCTAACATCTCTTCTACATATAGATTCATATTGAGTGTATCTTATATTGAGGAGTTTGACAACTCTTCTTTATGCGATACACGTGTGTAGGAGGAGCTTCACATCTCCTCTTATGCATTGCATATTATGCGTTATGTGAGTTAGGGCTTGTCATCCCTTCTTCATATAATGCATATATGTAGGGAAGTTAACTTAGCTTCTTCCTCTTCATGAATGTATATCACATATATTGATTATCTTTCAATTGATATCATAGTTCACTTATATTGATATATTTTTTAAATTGGTATCATGTTAGAAGAATATGTTTTATCGTTTACTTGGACCCCTTTGTTGATGATTGACAAAAAGGGGGAGAAGAATTTGAGTTTATATGCATGTTTCTATGATTATGCATGTTTTTATATTGGTATCAAGTATTGGTATCAAGAGTATTGTTTTAAGAACATAGTTTGGTTAGTTTGATTTTTTATTGGTATCAAGAGCTTGTTTTAATTGGTATCAAGAGCTTATCTTAAGTTTTAATTCTTATGTTTTAATTGGTATGAAGAGCTTGTTTTATTTTCTAATTGGTATCAAGAGCTTGTTTATTTATGCATGTTGATGCATTTATGTTTGGTATCAAGAGCATGTTTTTATATTTGGTTTCAAAAGCTTGTTTTATGCATGTCTATGCATTGTCATGTTTAATATTCATTGTATATTTTATTGTTTATTTCTATGCATGAGTTAAGGGAAGCTTCCTTGAAGCTTAACTTTAATCCATGCATATATAACTCCATGAGTTTTGTCATCAAAAAAAAAGGGGAGATTGTTAGCCCAGAGGCCTTCACTCTAGTTTTGATGATGATTAACTCATGTAGTTATGTTTACTAATAATCTTGTGATATTTAGTTTTAGATCTTTAACCAAGATATTAGTTGGTGATTAACTTCAACAAAGGAGTTTTGAAGCCTTTCACTTGGTGATTCCAGAGCCCGAGCATCAACATCATATATAGCACTCGTTGGAGTCAAGCTCGGTGGATCACGTTTTGGATCGAGTCGACTTGAAGACGGAGTTCGTCAAGAAGACATCGGTACATAGTTTATAGTTTATTTTAGATCCATTTGTAAAGACTAGATAGTGTGATATGCTCAAGTTTACAATACACACACGTTTTATGTTTTGGATATTGGTTTTCGATTTTTGGTTTAACCGATATTTGTTTTTCATGAATAGATAAGATTCAAAACAAGTTTACATTGTTTAAATGTATATTAGATATGTTCTATATACATTCATGCTTCATATCTTAGACAAACTTATTTTGATATGCCTATTCATGAGTTTTGGTTTTTTGGTATTTTAACAAAACATATTTTTGGAATTAAAGTCAAAAACATGGATATATATATATATATATATATATATATATATATATATATATATATATATATGTTTCATGTATATTGGACTTATGTCCATATGCAACATGCTTCAATGTGTTTAAGTATCATGTTTTTGTATTTGGATGAGTCTTGAAAAAATCGGATTTCCATTTGAAAATCTAAGTTTTGAAAAATACCGGTTTTAGTTTTCGGCAAAATTTATAAGTCACAAAAATGGTTTAAAAAGTTTGAAATTTGTGTTGAAATTTTTCACACAAGTTTTTATTTCAATGTATTATGATAAAACTATTTTTGTGGAATTCTAGAAGTTTTATGGGATTTTTTAAGAATATTTCAAACCCAGTTTTTCTGTCCCAGAATGCCTTCTGCTAGGCTCTGGCGGTCGACCGGGCCGGTCGACCAGATCTAGAGTCGGTCGACTGGACCGGTCGACCGACGTGCACAAAACGTGCACGCTGGCTAGCCACTTGGGCCGGTCGACCAACTGCAAGCACCCCACTCTCGGGTGGGGGGGTCGACTGACTGGTCGACCGTAAGGCGTGGGTGGTCAACCAGCCAGAGAGCATTTGCTCTCTAGATTGGGACGGTCGACCGGGAGGTTGACCGCTAGCCTCCAACGGTCAAAAATTTGACCGTTGGCGGTCGACCGGGCCGGTCGACCGCCAGCCGCCAGAGCTGTTTTTCAGCTCTAACGGCTAGTTTTGGATTAGGGCTTTATATACCCCATTGGTTTGAGTTTTTCCCCAAGATTTTTAGAGCCAAAAATTTACATTCTCTCCCGTGTTTTTACACTAGTTTCAAAAGAGTTTTTGTGGTTTAAAGCTTACATTTTGATTTGGTGTTTTTAGGGTTTGGAAAAATCAAAGAAAATTTGGATTTGAGATATTTGCTTAGTTCTTCATTTCTATCAAATACAAATTGTTTTCTCAAGTACTTTTCTTTTGTGTTTTGTTTCCAAACTCTTGTTTTTTCATACTTGAGCTATATCTCCTATCCTATCTATAGGATCTTTATTGTGGGAAAATATTGTTTGTGGTTGTTAGACCACCAAGTTATAAACCCTTTCTTGTTGTATCCCTCTTTGGTAGAGGTTGATTTGGAGTGGTAGTTAGCTCCCTCTTTGGTTGAGGTTGAGGTTGTGGTTTGCTCCCTCTAGTGAGAGGTGGAGTTGGCATTTGTATTCCTCTTGGTGAGGTTGATTTTTGGTTGTTTGGCTAAGGGCCTACCCCTCTTGTGTGAGGTGGTTTTTGTGTTGCCTCGGTGGAGGTTGTATTGGTTGAGAGAGGAGTTCGGTACTCCCGGTTGTATTTTCCCCAAAATCCTCGGTGGAGGTTCCCTGTGTGGGAGTCCTGTGTGGACTAGTGGATTGGAAATCCTTCTCGGTGAAGGCGGGGACGTAGAGCTCGGTGCTCGAACCTCGAAACACATCTTGTTGTTTGCGTTTGATCGATTGACTCTCTCTCTCTTTACTTTGTGCATTGATTCATATTGCCATATCATATACATGCTTGTATGTTTGTGTGCCTCACTTGTGCTTAACGACGAGAGCTTCATATAGCGCCTCAACTCTTATTCAGAGGAATCAAGAGGAGTTAGTCCAGAGCCCTTCACCGGGAATTCGGCTACACTCGTTGGTTGCACTAGGTGTTGTTGCAATTAGTTTTTAATTTTCGCATTTAGTTCATTAGATTAGCGGTACACCTATTCACCCCCCTCTAGGTGTACTTTCAGCTTCCTCCTTACCTACTCCTATATGTCTATGCTCATGACACGATTTTCAATACATGCTCTTGAATTCAGATTTATCGATACACATGCGCTTATCTATGCATGCCACTTGGCATTCACCACACCACTCGTTGGGAGTTTCTGACTCCCTTGGATCCGCATGTCCAGATTCCAGAGCTTGGAGCTTATGGATTCTCCCAGTTACTGATCAAAGATGCACAGAGGAAGCATGGATCATCAGCAGACCGTCTGAAGCCCTATCCTTTCAGACCCCCTGTTCGTCTCTCGAGTTTTCTTTTTATAACTCGTAAGCGTCTTTTGTACTATTCATAATTGTATATCTCTTATATTCTCGCATTTGCGCCTAGCGGTGATGTAACATTCTTGTAATATTGTATCACATCCTGTGATAACTTTGTAATTGCACTCTTATGTTGGAATGTATAATGCACCATGTACTTTCGTACTCTGATTCTTATCTGTACTGATGCTTAGTGTATATATGTGAGGGTATTTCCAATCTACATATATATGTCACAGTAACATCTCCGTACCTGTGGGATCTAAGCGTTACAGGTGCCTTCATCACTTTTTTTGGGGGAAATATCCACTCCTAGTGAGAAGGGAAGTTAGGTTGTAAAGGATCGGATACGGTCAGATTTATACAAAATGAATCTTGATCCAGCCCAATAAGCATTCGAGTGTAATTTTTGAATACGAATTCAAAAAATTTTGGGATCGGATGGGATTATTAGGTTATCTTATAGTTAGGGAGTAAGTGTCACTATAGTACAATAATAACACTTTTTTGCGTTGAGCAATAGGTCTTGGGTTCAAATCCCCTTGCACTAGGTTATTACATATTTCTCAAAATAAAAAAACTTTTACTTAGGAAATGCTCATGTCATGCACGTGTTGTATCGTACGATGATTTTGAAGAGTGTAAACAACTAATATAGTAATGACATTGTTTTATTAGATTATTAATTATAAATATAAATTTATATCTACAAATTTAAAATTTTGTAAATTTGATTTTATTCATATACATATCTATTTTTCATTTTCTATCTAATTGATACATTTTTATTCAATATAATTTCACAGCTCTTTATTTAATTATATTTTACATAGTTATAGTGTAGGGATATAAAAGTAATTTGGAGATCATTAAACATGTACAACTAATCGATAATTTAATTTTAAACCATTATAAGTCAAACACTTGAATTTCTAAAAGCTCATATTTAAAACAGAGACAATAGTGTTTCCTAAAATTAGGGTATCAATAAATATTACATTGTGCTAGAGTTATAAAAAAATATTAAAAGAAAATTTGTGTATATGTGTTGATTTATTTTAAAAACAAAGTTTAGTTATTCTCCCAAGAACTAAAAATTTGAATACATAATTTTTTATAATTTTAAAATAAAATAAAATGGATATTGATGTTCATTTATTACCTTAATATTATAGATATATTTTATAGTAACTTCCATATATATATATATATATATATAATATATATATATATATATATATTATATATATATATTAATAGACAAAGTATTTTTTCAAGGGGATTTCATTTTAACTACCTATGTCAAACCGTAATTAGGAAAAAACTCACTCATAAATTTTATTCGCTTCATCCACCTTCTTTTTAAAGGAAGGGTACACATTAATGTGTCGAGCGCAAAAGTGTTGTTAAGCACACTTTTAGAATGGTGAAAAAGATTTAAATGCCCTATAGTATTAAGCTGAGGACTGCGACCATGATCACAATTCTCACAAAAATGCCTTATTTCTAATTCTTTTAAGTAGGACCGCGACCATGATCCCAGTCATCACCAAAATATCATATCTTTAAGTCTTTATTAGGATTGCGATTATGATTATAGACCTCACAAAAATTTCATGTTTCTAGTCTTTATAGGACTGCGACCATGATCACAGTTCTCTTTATTAGGATTGTGATCATAATCACAGTTCTCACAAAAATACCTTATTTTTCAGTCTTTTATGGGACTGTGATCATGACCGTAGTCCTCACAAAATACCCTATTTTTTAATCTGACTCTCCCTGCTATGTGATTGATTCGATCTCACTATCTTCTCGAGATTAAGATTGAATAAGCCATAGTGCTGAAGCCGCTCATGGCGAAACTCACCTGCAATAGGAAGCACGCTTCCTTCAAGTCAAGCGGTGAAGAATAACGTTTGGATCTGAGAAAAAGGTAAAGGAAAAATAAATTATATGGGAAGAAGGATCATATCTATCTGATTGATTTTTGATGGCGTGGATGAGGCTGAGGCCGAACAAATTATGTGTAACGCCTCAATCCCACGGGTATGGAGACGTTACTGTGACGTATATACGCAGGTCAGAAATACCCTCACATATAAACGCTAAGCATCAGTACGGACAGGAATAAGAGTACGAAAGTATGTGATGCATTCTTCTACATTCCAACATATGAGTACAATTATAAAGTTATCACAGGATGTGATACAATATTACAAGAATATTACATCACCGATAGCGCAAATGCCAGAATACAAAGAGATATACAAACATAAAGAGTACAAAAGATGCTCACGAGTGATAAAAGAAAAACTCGAGAGACGAGCAGGGAGGCCTGGAAGGAAAGGAGATTGAACGATCTACTGGAGATCCACGTTTCACTGCACCACTCTGGTCAGCAACTGGGATAATCGACAAGCTCCAAGCACCAAGATCTGGACATACGATCCAGAGGAGTCAAAACTCCTCAACGAGTGGTGAGGCGAGATCCAAGTGGCGTGCATAGATAGCACAAGTGTATCGATAAATTTGAGTCATAAGCGAGCATTAAAGGCTGTGTCGTGAGCACATGCATGCAGGAACAGGCAAGGAGGCAATAAGTAGAGCGAATATGCCAAAACCCGTTATACAAGCCCAAATTACAGATCCGTGAAATTAGTACATCGAAGGAATAATCCAAATAAGGAAACTCTCATATATAACGTATACCTCACGTCACCGTATCCTGAGTTCATATAACCTGAGTTGACTCCTAAACTATGAAAACATCATAAAGCCGATAAAAACCAATAAAACCGATAATACCGAACACAGGCAAGACCAATTGCACAAGCTCAAATTACGGCTTAATGAGTCTAATACATCGAAGAAATAATCCTAAAAAGGAAACTCTCATTTATATACCTTATCTCTCATGTCACCGTAGCCTGAGTTCATATAACCCTAATTGCAAAATGAATAACGAATTATTAATTAACATCTTTTATTATTACTCATCCAACTCATATATCTAGGTATGTTGTTGGACCTCGCTCTGATACCAATTGTTGGTCCCGAGATGATGCCAAATATGGATCTAATATACGAAGTCAACACTCACAAGAATATTAGTATAAAGGAAATAAATATACTTGCAAATAAAGAAAAACAAATCACAGAAAAGTTAACAATCGCAAACACGTGTGATTTATCCTGGTTCGGTCCTCGTGACCTACATCCAGTCCCCAAGCCACCCGCTTGAGATTTTCCTTTATCCTTGATTTCGTACACCCAAAATCAACACCTTGCACACCACATGACAAATCCCCTTTGTCAAATGTGTACAACTCCTCTTACAACCAAGAGAACAAACCACCTTGTACAACTTCTCTTCTACACAAAGAAGACGCTCTTGTACAATGCTTTCTTTGAGTGTTTACAACTTTTCCTATAAGCCTTGGTACAGTATGTGATCGTGGACAAGGGCTAGTATAGGAGAACTTCAGAGATCTTCACAAAAGAATTAGGAATTGGTGAAGAACTTGAAGTGGGAACAGTTTTCAGGAAACCATAATATTTTCAGGAGTTTTGGTCAGAAAACTGAATATTTTGATTGGTATTTTTGCCTAAGATTAACAACCCTATTTATAGCTGCACTCTAGGGTTAGTTAGGGTAGTTATTAGGTGCAATTTGAATGTTCAAACGTTGGAGAACGTTGCAAAAAATACCAGAAAACAGAAATTGTCCAACAGTCAGAAACTGCTTACAGTCGCCTTGAGATAGAGGTTAGTCGACTAGGGTAGGCAAATTTTCCAAGATTAGTTGACTATAGTGAGGACCAAGTCGACTAGGTCAAGATAATTTCAAATGACAAGTTTCTAAAAAACTGAACCAAGTCGACCACAACTAACTTGTAAGTCGACTAGGCCAGGGATTAGTCGACTAGGGAAATGAGTAAGTTGACTAGAAAAGTCTATTAGTCGACTAGGTGTTCTATTAAGTCGACTAGAATGACAAACTGTGAGTTGGGTTCTTTCAGGACAAAAGGCTAGTCGACTAGGGAAATGATCAAGTCGACTATACCATGTATAAGTCGACTTGACAAGATTATAAGTCGACTAAAAACCTATGATATGTGTGTGTGCATCAAGGCTTTTAACATGCTATTTAATCATTACAAAACATATCATTAGCAACTCTCCTTGGGAAGTCTTGATCATGAAGAACTCTTGAATAGGCTTGTGATAGAGCTCCAAATGACATACTTCACAAATGTCTTCATCAAAAGCAAGTTCCAGCATTCTCCCCCCTTTTGATGATGACACTTTGTGTGCACGAATGCTCCCCCTGCAGAAAATAAGTTATATTTTCTCCCCTGCAGAAAATGGGGTATTACAGATATAGAAACACTTGTGTTCTCCCCTTGTAACAAATACATCACATCATGTATATATATGAAAAATATTTGAAGTAATGTCCTTATCAAACTTCTTATATGGTACCTGAAAGATAAACGTTAGATGGTACCAATCATAAGAGTAAAGAATTAACCTTTAGGAGACCAAACCCAATTAGAATTTGGTTTCCACCTGTTAGTATACACATAATTGCATGAATTACATATATCATGTATATATGATGCAATATAAGTATTTTTGACAAAAATGCTTAAGTTTTTAGGAATCCATATAAACTTTGTCTTAATTCTTTTATTAGACTTTCTTTTCACAAAGTAATTATATGGATTACTAACATATGAAGATTTTTCAAAAAATCCTAGACCATAATGATTATGTGACATCTTTGACATGATAATAAATCATTCAAATTTTCTTTTCCTTGATTGAACTTAGTCACATTTTTCAAATTTCTCTTCATATTTTATTTTGAAAACTGACATGTCTTTATCTAATATAGAAATCCTTTCATTTAAAGACACAGTTTCCTTTTTCAGCAAAATATTTTCTTTTATAAATTTCTCATTATCCTTTTTAATGATGATATTACTTTTTCAAAATCATCTTTTTGAGAATTTATAGAAGAAACTTGTAAAACATAACATGAATTTTCTTTGAGAAGTTTTTCATTTTCCTTTGATAAAACTTTATTTTTCATTTTTCATTCTTTAGATCATTGAATAATTCATGGAATGCATCTAAAAGTTCAGTATATTGTACCTCATCTTCTTCTAGTGCCATGTAACAGATGTTGGCTTGTTCAGTGGTTTCTTCTTCATCAGAGGAAGAGGAATCACTGTTCTCCCATGATGCTGGTAGTCTTTCTTCTTTCTGAACTTTTTGCTCTTGAATTTACCTTTATTTTTGAGCAACGGGCAATCCTTCTTCATATGACCTGTTTTATTGCAATTAAAACATTTAAATTTACCTTGTTTTAAAAATCTTCTGAATTTTCTTGAAAGCATTGCCATCTCCTCTTCATCGTCATCTGAATTTTTCGTGTCTGAGGATGCATGGAAGGCAAGTTCTTTCTTCTTTGAGCGAGGTTGTTGTTCATCCTTCTTTCTTTCTTCGAGTTGCACTTTATATGCCATTAGATTACCAATAAGGTTTTCTAATGACATTGTTGAGAGATCATTCGCTTCTTCGATTGCAGTTGTCTTCTTCTCCCAATCTGATGTGAGTGCACGGGAACTTTTTCGACTTGTGTGTATTCCTTTCCAAGGGATGCTAAGGAATTGGTAATGTCAGTGAATCTTGTAACCATTTCTGAGATGGTTTCATTCTCCTCCATTTTGAATAGTTCAAACCTGTGGACAAGAACATAAATCTTAGATTCTTTAACTTTATTTGTGCCTTCGTGTGTTACCTGAAGAGTGTGCCATATTTGATTTGCAGAAGTGGCTGTTGACACGCGGTTGAACTCTTCTTTGGTTAAGGCACAGAACAAAGCATTCATCGCTTTGGCGTCAAGGTTCGCATTCTTCTTTTGATCATCATTCCAAGCGTTGTAGTGGGTAGCCGGTTTGGTGTACGGTGCTTCTACAATGTTCCAAAGTTCATAGTTGAGCGATTGCAAGTAGATCTTCATTCTACACTTCCAATAGTTGTAGTTGGATCCGTCAAATAGCGGTGGACGTTGTGTAGAATGTCCTTCTTTGAATTGTGACGAAGGGAACTCCATTGCCATCCTTGTAGATTGTTGACTGGGTATGCAGGGCTCTGATACCAAATGTTGGACCTCGCTCTGATACCAATTGTTGGTCCTGAGATGATGCCAAATGTGGATCTAATATATGAAGTTAACACTCACAAGAATATTAGTATAAAGGAAATAAATATACTTGCAAATAAAGAAAAAATAAATCACAGAAAAGTTAACAATCGCAAACACGTGTAATTTATCCTGGTTCGGTCCTCGTGACCTACATCCAGTCCCCAAACCCCCTGCTTGAGATTTTCCTTTATCCTTGATTTTGTACACCCAAAATCAACACCTTGCACACCATTTGACAAATCCCCTTTGCCAAATGTGTACAACTCCTCTTACAACCAAGAGAACAAACCACCTTGTACAACTTTTCTTCTACACCAAGAAGACGCTCTTGTACAATGCTTTCTTTGAGTGATTACAACTTTTCCTATAAGCCTTGGTACAGTATGTGATCGTGGACAAGGGCTAGTATAGGAGAACTTCAGAGATCTTCACAAAAGAATTAGGAATGGTGAAGAACTTGAAGTGGGAACAGTTTCAGGAAACCAGAATATTTTCAGGAGTTTTGGTCAGAAAACTGAATATTTTGATTGGTATTTTTGCCTAAGATTAACAACCCTATTTATAGCTGCACTCTAGGGTTAGTTAGGGTAGTTATTAGGTGCAATTTGAATGTTCAAACGTTGGAGAACGTTGCAGAAAATACCAGAAAACAGAAACTGTCCAACAGTCAGAAACTGCTTACAGTCGACTTGAGATATAGGTTAGTCGACTAGGGTAGGCAAATTTCCCAAGATTAGTTGACTATAGTGAGGACCAAGTCGACTAGGTCAAGATAATTTCAAATGACAAGTTTCTGAAAAACTGACCCAAGTCGATCACAACTAACTTGTAAGTCGACTAGGCTAGGGATTAGTCGACTAGGGGAAATGAGTAAGTCGACTAGAAAAGTCTATTAGTCGACTAGGTGTTCTGTTAAGTCGACTAGAATGACAAACTGAGAGTTGGGTTCTTTCAGGACAAAAGGCTAGTCGACTAGGGAAATGATCAAGTCGACTATACCATGTATAAGTCGACTTGACAAGATTATAAGTCGACTAAAAACCTATGATATGTGTGTGTGCATCAAGGCTTTAACATGCTATTTAATCATTACAAAAACATCATTAGCAACTCTCCTTGGGGAGTCTTGGTCATGAAGAACTCTTGAATAGGCTTGTGATAGAGCTCCAAATGACATACTTCACAAATGTCTTCATCAAAAGCAAGTTCCAGCATTCTCCCCCTTTTTGATGATGACACTTTGTGTGCACGAATGCTCCCCCTGCAGAAAATAAGTTATATTTTCTCCCCCTGCAGAAAATGGGTTATTACGATATAGAAACACTTGTGTTCTCCCCTTGTAACAAATACATCACATCATGTATATATATGATAAATATTTGAAGTAATGTCCTTATCAAACTTCTTATATGGTACCTGAAAGATAAACGTTAGATGGTACCAATCATAAGAGTAAAGAATTAACCTTTAGGAGACCAAACCCAATTAGAATTTGGTTTCCACCTGTTAGTATACACATAATTGCATGAATTACATATATCATGTATATATGATGCAATATAAGTATTTTTGACAAAAATGCTTAAGTTTTTAGGAATCCATATAAACTTTGTCTTAATTCTTTTATTAGACTTTCTTTTCACAAAGTAATTATATGGATTACTAACATATAAAGATTTTTCAAAAAATCCAAGACCATAATGATTATGTGACATCTTTTGACATGATAATAAATCATTCATTTTTCTTTTCCTTGATTGAACTTAGTCACATTTTTCAAATTCTCTTCATATTTTATTTGAAAACTTACATGTCTTTATCTAATACAGAAATCCTTTCATTTAAAGACACAGTTTCCTTTTTCAGCAAAATATTTTCTTTTATAAATTTCTCATTATCCTTTTTTAATGATGATATTACTTTTTCAAAATCATCTTTTTGAGAATTTATAGAAGAAACTTGTAAAACATAACATGAATTTTCTTTGAGAAGTTTTTCATTTTCCTTTGATAAAACTTTATTTTCATTTTTTCATTCTTTAGATCATTGAATAATTCATGGAATGCATCTAAAAGTTCAGTATATTGTACCTCATCTTCTTCTAGTGCCATGTAACAGATGTTGGCTTGTTCAGTGGTTTCTTCTTCATCAGAGGAAGAGGAATCACTGTTCTCCCATGATGCTTGGTAGTCTTTCTTCTTTCTGAACTTTTTGCTCTTGAATTTACCTTTATTTTTGAGCAACGGGCAATCCTTCTTCATATGACCTGTTTTATTGCAATTAAAACATTTAAATTTATCTTGTTTTAAAAATCTTCTGAATTTTCTTGAAAGTATTGCCATCTCCTCTTCATCGTCATCTGAATTTTCCGTGTCTGAGGATGCATGGAAGGCAAGTTCTTTCTTCTTTGAGCGAGGTTGTTGTTCATCCTTCTTTCTTTCAAGTTGCACTTTATATGCCATTAGATTACCAATAAGGTTTTCTAATGACATTGTTGAGAGATCATTCGCTTCTTCGATTGCAGTTGTCTTCTTCTCCCAATCTGATGTGAGTGCATGGGAACTTTTTGACTTGTGTGTATTCCTTTCCAAGGGATGCTAAGGAATTGGTAATGTCGGTGAATCTTGTAACCATTTCTAAGATGGTTTCATTCTCCTCCATTTTGAATAGTTCAAACCTGTGGACAAGAATAGAAATCTTAGATTCTTTAACTTTATTTGTGCCTTCGTGTGTTACCTGAAGAGTGTGCCATATTTGATTTGCAGAAGTGGCTGTTGACACGCGGTTGAACTCTTCTTTGGTTAAGGCACAGAACAAAGCATTCATCGCTTTGGCGTCAAGGTTCGCATTCTTCTTTTGATCATCATTCCAAGCGTTGTAGTGGGTAGCCGGTTTGGTGTACGGTGCTTCTACAATGTTCCAAAGTTCATAGTTGAGCGATTGCAAGTAGATCTTCATTCTACACTTTCAATAGTTGTAGTTGGATCCGTCAAATAGCGGTGGACGTTGTGTAGAATGTCCTTCTTTGAATTGTGACGAAGGGAACTCCATTGCCATCCTTGTAGATTGTTGACTGGGTATGCAGGGCTCTGATACCAAATGTTGGACCTCGCTCTGATACCAATTGTTGGTCCTGAGATGATGCCAAATGTGGATCTAATATATGAAGTTAACACTCACAAGAATATTAGTATAAAGAAAATAAATATACTTGCAAATAAAGAAAAAACCAATCACAGAAAAGTTAACAATCGCAAACACGTGTAATTTATCCTGGTTCGGTCCTCGTGACCTACATCCAGTCCCCAAGCCACCTGCTTGAGATTTTCCTTTATCCTTGATTTTGTACACCCAAAATCAACACCTTGCACACCATTTGACAAATCCCCTTTGCCAAATGTGTACAACTCCTCTTACAACCAAGAGAACAAACCACCTTGTACAACTTTTCTTCTACACCAAGAAGACGCTCTTGTACAATGCTTTCTTTGAGTGATTATAACTTTTCCTATAAGCCTTGGTATAGTATGTGATCGTGGACAAGGCTAGTATAGGAGAACTTCAGAGATCTTCACAAAAGAATTAGGAATTGGTGAAGAACTTGAAGTGGGAACAGTTTTCAAGAAACCAAATATTTTCAGGAGTTTTGGTCAGAAAACTGAATATTTTGATTGGTATTTTTGCCTAAGATTAACAACCCTATTTATAGCTGCACTCTAGGGTTAGTTAGGGTAGTTATTAGGTGCAATTTGAATGTTCAAACGTTGGAGAACGTTGCAGAAAATACCAGAAAACAGAAACTGTTCAACGGTCAGAAACTGCCTATAGTCGACTTGAGATATAGGTTAGTCGACTAGGGTAGGCAAATTTCCTAAGATTAGTCGACTATAGTGAGGGCCAAGTCGACTAGGTCAAGATAATTTCAAATATCAAGTTTCTGGAAAACTGAACCAAGTCGACCACAACTAACTTGTAAGTCGACTAGGCCAGGGATTAGTCGACTAGGAAATGAGTAAGTTGACTAGAAAAGTCTATTAGTCGACTAGGTGTTCTGTTAAGTCGACTAGAATGACAAACAGAGAGTTGGGTTCTTTCAGGACAAAAGGCTAGTCGACTAGGGAAATGATCAAGTCAACTATACCATGTATAAGTCGACTTGACAAGATTATAAGTCGACTAAAAACCTATGATATGTGTGTGTGCATTAAGGCTTTTAACATGCTATTTAATCATTATAAAACATATCATTAGCAACTCTCCTTGGGAAGTCTTGATCATGAAGAACTCTTGAATAGGCTTGTAATAGAGCTCCAAATGACAAGCTTCACAAATGTTTTCATCAAAAGCAAGTTCCAACATATGTGTCCTGGAGTACAACTCAATGCACATACATTCATATATGAGTAAGTTTAGGTTGATTATTGGAAATTGATGATGAGACTAACGAATTATGTTTACAATGGGTTCTGTGCATGTCCAGAACAATGACCCAATAACCTGACATTTAGTCAGGCCCGTGCCGCTAAGCACTCTTGATGGATTAGTTACAATAGCTGGGGTATAAGAACTACCCCACCCGGAACACTGGGGGCCACAAGTTGAACCTCAAGATTTTAGTTGCACAACATCCTTATACCATTGCAAACAAAACCACAATTGAAGTCCATCAGTTTTCCCTTACCCGGTATATGGTTTTCTTTTTATTATTTATTAGGTAATTATTAGTGTACGAGAATGAGCAGGAGCATGTCAGGTGTATCATAAGTACATGTTGTATCAAGAGTACGAAATGTACTGGAATATATCAAGATATAATCAAGATGTCAGGTCATCATTCCCGTATAGTGATAATTATAAGAGTCAAGTATCAGGCATGACAGGTGTCAGGTGATCACGTGCCATGTTAGGTAATATCAGGTAGTGTCAAGTAAAGACACACAGGTGTAACAGGCAGGTAAAAGCACATCTAGTGATAATACAACAGATATATCTGTTGAACAACACAAAATAGGAAAACGGTATCGATACAGAAGATCGGTATGAACACCCAAAAACATTCAATTTTGGAAAATAGTTTAAGTAGAGATTTTAAACTCTTCACAATCGTCAAATAAAAGTGTAAGTCGAGTTATTAAGTGGGCAAGCAAATAGGCAAGCAAGCGAACATCCAAGTGAAGCTAAACAAGCTGGAGCGAAGCTAATATACAACACTAAATTCTATCACGCCCGGCGTGGTACCGCTCGCAGCACAACTAAACACACGTGTTGCAGCATGTGTATGAATGCCATACCACCGCTCATGGCATAGCCGTGATTACGAGGCAATTACACTCGAACGGAGTTAGTGGTAAAGTGCTGACGCTAGGTTCGCCTACCAGGCTTAGCATATAGAAAGTTCAGAGGACTTTAAAAACCTCAGAGAGGTTAAACCCGGAGGTTACAGTAAAACTGCAAAGCACTTAAACCCGAAGGCTGTATAAGTACATGCATTAAGTATTAGCATTAAACACAAAAATATATATTTCTTATGTTATTCCAACATTTCCCCATACAAAGTATAGTACATCACTAATACAATACCAATCCACCGATTACAATGATTTTACAAATACACAATTCCCAAAATAATACATATCAACCCGTAGAAGTGGGAAAACCCAAATAGAAGGCGAGAACACTCGCCTAATATTATAGAAAACGCAGGGAAATCCCCGAAGTCCGAAAGCTCAAACTTAGAAACGCGCATGCACGTTCAAATATTATAAAATAATATACATACATACATACATATATATATACATATATATACATACATACATACATATATATAATATACATATATATATATACATATATATATATATGTATATGTATATATATGTATACATATATATATATATATATATGTATACATATATATATGTATACATATATATATGTATACATACATATATATACATATACATATATATATATACATATATATATATATGTATATGTATATATATACATATATATATATATATATATATATATATATATATATATATATTATAATATATATATATATATATATATATATATATATATATATACACACACATATATATATATACACACACACATATATTATATATACACATATGAGAAAAATGTATATCAGCCCGCGGGCTGAGAGTACTCTCTCAGCCTGCGGTGACGTGGCTCGATTTGTCACCTCACTGACTTGCGGCCCGCTTTTAGGGAGAAGTTAAATTACCAAATACCCTTATGATAACTTTTCCTTATTGTTTATTATTATTTTTCCCCCCTTTATTTTACCGCTCTTTATAGGATATAAATTACTTTTCGCCTAATTTCTTTACCTGTTTTTTGAAAGATCTAGTTTCTCCTTTTCAGGCTGGGATAAAATTTTTTTTGAAAATATAAAATCTTTTCAGATCAATCTTTTCAGCCTGCGATAAAATTCTACTTTATAGTTTATTTTTTTATATATAATGTAGTCAGAGTCTTTAGTCGCATTGTACATTTAAACTGCGACCTTAGTCAAAGTCTTTGGTCGTAGTGTACATGGTGAAATGCGACCAAGGTCGCAGTGTTGTTATTGATAAAGATGGCCAGCAACTGCAATCTAGGGTTGCATTACATGGACTGCGACTTTGGTCGCAGTACGTTAAGTAATTAATTTTTTTGAATAAATGTAGTCAGAGTCTTTGGTCGCATTGTACATTTAAACTGCGACCTTAGCCAAAGTCTTTGTCGCAGTGTACATGGTTAAATGCGACCAAGGTCGCAGTATTGTTATTGATAAAGATGGCCAGCAACTGCAATCTAGGGTTGCATTACGTGGACTGCGACTTTGGTCGCAGTACGTTAAGTAAGTGTTGTTTTATTAAGTGTTGTTTTTTGGATTAAGTCATTTTTTGAATCTAAATGAAAAATGAAAAGTTGTCTGTTGTCTGATGCGACTTGGAGTCAGTCCGTGAGACGCGACCTGTCATAAAGATTTTATGAGATCTTTTAACGTCAAGTCTATGTTGACGAACCCCGCACCATTCGTTGTTTCCCGAAGCGGTTGTCTACGCGTCGGTTCTTCATTGGGTTTAGGCGTTAATGTCTTTTAATGCCAAGCCGGCGTTGGCGGTTGGAGACCATTAATGCCGATGATTCTGATTAATGAACCATTAATTATGGTTATTATGGGCTGCCTATAAATAGGGCTCACCCTCTCCCTTTAACAGTCCATAATTAGACTGTTTTCTTTCGAGAGCAATTGCTCTGAGAATTTTCGTCTTCTTCAGAGTCTCTAACAGGGGCCTGCCTCCATGGATGAAGATGACCCTATTGACGAACTTGATCGATGTTCGTCCACAAGGGAAGAAGTCATAGACCTCATCGTCCACAAGGGAAGAAGTCATGGTCCTCGTCGTTCACAAGGGAAGAAGTCATGATCCCTGACGAGGACTTAATCCTCACCGAGATCTGCTCTGACTTGATGCACCAGTCAAGCTTGCTGGTAACGGATGGTCAGAGTGGGTATTGCGGCGGGGGATGTGGTGGATATAGTGGTGGGTAGCATAACTTGTGAGGTCTCACTCTCCCTCTCTTACCCCAGAAGTCACATCGAGGAAACTCCATGCTCACTGGATAACCTTCTGGTGAAGAGATGTTCATAAACGAAAGATTCTGCTGCCACCAGACCTCCAGGAGAAGATTGCTCTAGTAGTCAACAAGGGCTCTTCTTGGCTCTTTTGATGTTTTGTCTTCTTGGCTACTTTGATGTTTAGTCTTCTTTGTAACACTCAATCTTATTGATTCTGCTGCCACCAGACCTCAAGAAGAAGATTGCTCTTAGTCAACAAGGGATTTTTGATGTTTAGTCTTCTTGGCTACTTTGATGTTTAGTCTTCTTTGTAACACTCAATCTTATTGATTCTGCTGCCACCAGACCTCAAGAAGAAGATTGCTCTTAGTCACAAGGGATTTTTTTGATGTTTAGTCTTCTTTTGTACTGCTGTATTTGTAACACTCAATCTTATTGTATAAGAGATCGTTTTGTATCATTTGCACATGCCTGGAGATAAATGCCTGGACATAAATAAAAAGCATATTTGTTTTTTTAATAAACTACGAACTTTTTCGCAGCCATGCATTGCAAACAAAACAACTATGACCATAGATGACACTGCGATCAAGGTCGCATAAGATACATTGCAAACAGTAACTACTGCGACCAGGGTCGACGCTGTGACAAAAGTCTGCGACTAAGCAACTGCTGCGGTGACGTGTCACCTCGTCGCAGTGTTGTTGTTGATTAAGACTAAAGACCAGCAATAGCGACCAAGATTGCAGATTATTTTTTTAAGACTGCGGCCATCAACTGCGACCAATGTCGCAGTGTTGTTGTTGATTATTTATAAAGACCACCAACTGCGACCAAGGTGTGATGTTGTTGATTAAGAGTAAAGACCAGCAACTGCGACCAAGGTCGCTGTGTATTTTATTAAGACTAAACACCAACAACTGCGATCAAGGTCGCAGTTTATTTTATTAAGACTACGGTGTTTATTTTATAAGACTACGGTCAGAAACTGCGACCAAGGTAGCAGTGTTGTTGTTGATTAAGACTAAAGTCCAGCAACTGCGACCAAGATCGCAGTGTATTTATTAAGTCTGCGTCCAGCAACTGCAACCAATGTCGCAACCTTTCATTTTAAAAATTTAAGGGTGAAGTAATATAATTATTAACTGCGACCAAGGTCGCAGTATTCGTTTAGCGTAAAATATTTAAAATGAAGGTTTGTAACAATTGTACAGCATTTTCAACCAAGACATAGTAGTAAAAAATGTAATTCACACAATTAACTTTAGAAAACAGATTATATATATATTTAAAAAAAAATACAATTTTTTTAAACTTCTAATCCTCGTCATCACCATCGTAATGAGAATATTTTTTTAAACTTCTAATCCTCGTCATCACCATCGTAATGAGAAAGAAGTTTGCGACTTTGGTCGCAGTACTGAAGGAGGTCGCATTGCTATACGATAGCATGTTTCCTCCGGTATTCTTTATTCTGTATTAAGTATGCGACCATGGAATATTTTTTTACTTTTCAATGCTAGAAGTCGCTGTCGTCATATAAAAGGGGTATTTTTGTCAATTTGTTTCACGATTGTTTAGGCGGGGTTTTTTTGATTTTTTTGGCGCCCACACTCTGCGACCAATGTGTGGCATATATTCAGCCACGTCCCGCAGGCTGAGAAACTCTCTCAGCCCGCAGGCTGAGGTACAGTAAGCCCA
>JAVJIF010032057.1:0-65750 GCA_038442645.1 Agave tequilana
TCACTGACTAGCGGCCCGCTTTTAGGGAGAAGTTAAATTACCAAATACCCCTTATGATAACTTTTCCATTATTTATTATTATTTTTTCCCCCTTTATTTTGCCACTCTTTATAGGATAGAAATTACTTTTCGCCTAATTTCTTTGCCTGTTTTTTGAAAGATCTAGTTTCTCCTTTTCAGGCTGGGATAAAATTTTTTGAAAATATAAAATCTTTTCAGATCAATCTTTTCAGCCTGCGATAAATTCTACTTTATAGTTATTTTTTATATATAATGTAGTCAGAGTCTTTGGTCGCATTGTACATTTAAACTGCGACCTTAGTCAAAGTCTTTGGTCGCAGTGTACATGGTGAAATGCGACCAAGTCGCAGTGTTGTATTGATAAAGATGGCCAGCAACTGCAATCTAGGGTTGCATTACATGGACTGCGACTTTGGTCGCAGTACGTTAAGTAATTAATTTTTTGAATATAATGTAGTCAGAGTCTTGGTCGCATTGTACATTTAAACTGCGACCTTAGCCAAAGTCTTTTGTCGCAGTGTACATGGTTAAATGCGACCAAGGTCGCAGTGTTGTTATTGATAAAGATGGCCAGCAACTGCAATCTAGGGTTGCATTACGTGGACTGCGACTTTGGTCGCAGTACGTTAAGTAAGTGTTGTTTTATTAAGTGTTATTTTTTGGATTAAGTCATTTTTTGAATCTAAATGAAAAATGAAAAGTTGTCTGTTGTCTGATGCGACTTGGAGTCAGTCCGTGAGACGCGACCTGTCATAAAGATTTTATGAGATCTTTTAACGTCAAGTCTATGTTGACGAACCCCGCACCATTCGTTGTTTCCCGAAGCGGTTGTCTACGCGTCGGTTCTTCATTGGGTTTAGGCGTTAATGTCTTTTAATGCCAAACCGACGCTGGCGGTTGGAGACCATTAATGCCGACGATTCTGATTAATGAACCATTAATTATGGTTATTATGGGCTGCCTATAAATAGGGCTCACCCTCTCCTTTTAACAGTCCATAATTAGACTGTTTTCTTTCGAGAGCAATTGCTCTGAGAATTTCCGTCTTCTTCAGAGTCTCTAACAGGGGCCTGCCTCCATGGATGAAGATGACCCTATTGACGAACTTGATCGATGTTCGTCCACAAGGGAAGAAGTCATAGACCTCATCGTCCACAAGGAAGAAGTCATGGTCCTCGTCGTTCACAAGGGAAGAAGTCATGATCCCTGACGAGGACTTAATCCTCACCGAGATCTGCTCTGACTTGATGCACCAGTCAAGCTTGCTGGTAAGGATGGTCAGAGTGGGTATGGCGGCGGGGGATGTGGTGGATTAGTGGTGGGTAGCATACCTTGTGAGGTCTCACTCTCCCTCTCTTACCCCAGAAGTCACATCGAGGAAACTCCATGCTCACTGGATAACCTTCTGGTGAAGAGATGTTCATAAACGAAAGATTCTGCTGCCACCAGACCTCCAGAGAGAAGATTGCTCTTAGTAGTCAACAAGGCTCTTCTTGGCTCTTTTGATGTTTTGTCTTCTTGGCTACTTTGATGTTTAGTCTTCTTTGTAACACTCAATCTTATTGATTCTGCTGCCACCAGACTCAAGAAGAAGATTGCTCTTAGTCAACAAGGGATTTTTTGATGTTTAGTCTTCTTGGCTACTTTGATGTTTAGTCTTCTTTGTAACACTCAATCTTATTGATCCTGCTGCCACCAGACCTCAAGAAGAAGATTGCTCTTAGTCAACAAGTGATTTTTTTGATGTTTAGTCTTCTTTTGTACTGCTGTATTTGTACACTCAATCTTATTGTATAAGAGATCATTTTGTATCATTTGCACATGCCTGGAGATAAATGCCTGGACATAATAAAAAAGCATATTTGTTTTTTTAATAAACTACGAACTTTTTGCAGCCATGCATTGCAAACAAAACAACTATGACCATAGATGACACTGCGACCAAGGTCGCATAAGATACATTGCAAACAGTAACTACTGTGACCAGGGTCGACGCTGTGACCAAAGTCTGCGACTAAGCAACTGCTGCGGTGACGTGTCACCTCGTCGCAGTGTTGTTGTTGATTAAGACTAAAGACCAGCAATAGCGATCAAGATTGCAGATTATTTTTTTAAGACTGCGGCCATCAACTGCGACCAATGTCGCAGTGTTGTTGTTGATTATTTATAAAGACCACCAACTGCGACCAAGGTGTGATGTTGTTGATTAAGAGTAAAGACCAGCAACTGCGACCAAGGTCGCTGTGTATTTTATTAAGACTAAACACCAACAACTGCGATCAAGGTCGCAGTTTATTTTATTAAGACTACGGTCGTTTATTTTATTAGATCACGGTCAGAAACTGCGACCAAGGTAGCAGTGTTGTTGTTGATTAAGACTAAAGTCCAGCAACTGCGACCAAGGTCGCAGTGTATTTATTAAGTCTGCGTCCAGCAACTGCAACCAATGTCGCAACCTTTCATTTTAAAAATTTATAAGGGTGAAGTAATATAATTATTAACTGCGACCAAGGTCGCAGTATATTCGTTTAGCGTAAAATATTTAAAATGAAGGTTTGTAACAATTGTACAGCATTTTCAACCAAGACATAGTAGTAAAAAATGTAATTCACACAATTAACTTTAGAAAACAGATTTATATATTATTTAAAAAAAACAAAATACAATTTTTTAACTTCTAATCCTCGTCATCACCATCGTAATGAGAATATTTTTTAAACTTCTAATCTCGTCATCACCATCGTAATGAGAAAGAAGTTTGCGACTTTGGTCGCAGTACTGAAGGAGGTCGCATTGCTATACGATAGCATGTTCCTCCGGTATTCTTTATTCTGTATTAAGTATGCGACCATGTAATTTTTTTACTTTTCAATGCTAGAAGTCGCTGTCGTCATATAAAAGGGGTATTTTTGTCAATTTGTTTCACGATTGTTTAGGCGGGGTTTTTTTGATTTTTGGCGCCCACACTCTGCGACCGATGTGTGGCATATATTCAGCCACGTCCCGCAGGCTGAGAAACTCTCTCAGCCCGCAGGCTGAGGTACAGTAAGCCCTATATATATATATATATATATATATATATATATATATATTATATATATATATATATATATATTAATATATATATATATATATATATATATATTAATATATATATATATAGTTACATCCATCATGGATACAAAAGGTATTATGCTGACATGCCTTCCTTCTTGGATATCCAGACTAACCCATGTGCATTCATAAGATATATGTCAGGGTACATACAACAACCCTAAGGATATCCATCACCTAACATACTAGGCCTATACATGTATATACATCAAAAGTGCCGGCTCTAAGGTTCACCCTTCGTAGGGTAGAGTATCCCCACTAGAATCTCCGCTAGTGCTGCTGCTATCATCCATATCTTCCTCGGGGTCTTCTTCCGGTGATTCGTCCCCGGCGCAGCACCAGTCGTCTAAGTCATCATAAAGGTCCATATCCTCTTCCCACGTTTCGTTCCAAAAGACGCCTCCATATGTAAATCCCCTTCGGGTTTCTTCTTTAATCGTGCTAGAGTGCTCCGTCACTGCTATCTCAAGTGAATCTCCCACAAAGCTTTCTGTGTCAACATTGGTTGGTTCAGACTCATTAGATGCCTGCGACTCAACCTCCTCACAATCTACCCAATTTAGGGGTACAATCGTTTCCGCTGGATCAGTTTCGTCCGACTCGTACCCCCAGTCCATGGAATCCGCCACCCCAGCTCTCACTCGAGCTATCGGAGCTAGAGACGGGCCAGTATACATCGGAGTCCCCCATCTACATGTAAACAAAAAGGTCGTATCAATCTCAAGTCCATGAAATAGTCTCAATCATACGGCTATCATCAAGAAGCAGCATAAATAGACACACTTGTAACTATACTTATCCTTAGTCTACTCATAAGTCTCATGTCTTTAGAATAACTCAGATTCAATAGATAATTTAATATATTCCTTGACACATAAGACCAACTACTTAACTATGATCACATGTCTGCACGTATAAACCTAACAACTTCATCATCTCTTACTCCTTCTACTTCTAAACCATTGCTCTGATACCAACTGTAACGGTCCCAGTTTAAATTTTCCATTAATCACAATCATCTCGTATAATTCCAACGTGGGACCCATCAAGGTATAATACTTCCAATATAATCATCAGAACTCTTCACTATCCTTCAGAATTTCTACTAAGATAACATCGAGACTTATCATGATAACGCCATGGCTCAAAATTCTATAAGAAACACAGTCTATAATTACCATATCAGGATATATATACATACACAGTTAGAGTCCAACACCAGGTCCTTTATAAATTACAAGTTAAGGGTGATACCCAGCTAAAGTACGCATGTTTATACAAAATCATATACATAACAAAAGTAACTTTTAAAACAGTAGTTCCGGTGATGGTTGCCGCGCAATTGCCCTTAAGCGGGTCCCTTGCCCTTGTCCAAACCTGTAGGTGGAGTTAGAATAGAGTGAGCTTGACGGCTCAGTGAGTAAAACAATAGTTAAATATATCTATCAAGTAGGTATACATGGCTAAATTATCCGGTTGACAAGTGTGTCATTATACTATTTTTATAAGATTTATTATTAGCCAAGAAACCAATCAGAACACAGTAATAAGGCTTTCCTAGTCGACTAGACCACCCTATAGTCGACTAAGACTATCTGTAAGTCGACTAATTCTAAAGCTATAGTCGACTAACTTTGCTCCACACGTACCTGCTTCTTTACTAACAGCCAGGGATTTATGTAGTCGACTACCCTTCCTGGTATAGTTGACTAACTCAAGTACTTGTCGACTTGAAGTTTCCTATAGTCGACTAATTCTGGGTCAAAAGTTGTGTTACTCTCTGTTTGTCACCTATAGTCGACTACCCTCCTGGTGTAGTCGACTAATCCATATATATTAGTCGACTAGTAAGTCGACTATAGTCGACTAAAACTGTCAAAAACAGATTGTTAACTTTCTGTTTGCTCTCTGTATCTGGGATTAGTCGACTACAGTCTATATGTAGTCGACTAATCCTGCTATCCAGCAGAATATCTGCCTATTTATCACACTTTTAGTCGACTATCCCAGGGACCAAGTCGACTACTCTACATAGAAATTGCCTGTTAAGAAGTGATTCCAGATTTAAAAATTTAGAATTTATGTATGATTATATCATAGGATTCTATCTTAGTAATATCCATATATACACAACATAATCTCCCCTTCTACGCCTCCGGTTCAACCCGGTCCCTTCCTCCATTACATACAATATATAATCTCCCTTCTACGCCTCCGGTTCAACCCGGTCCCTTCCTCCAAAACATCATACCATCATATAATATCAATATGCAAGACATATAATAATATCATGGATTTATAAACAACATTAGTAGTATTTGCGGAATTGAAAGCATATGACTCTTTATGAGGTAGCTAGCATTTCTTGATATCACAAACTACGCATGATCCCAAACATATTCATAATGTCAAGTACTTGTTTATCCCTTACGTTTTAATTCATTTCTTACTTCATTCCACTCATCATGTTATTAAGATTAACATGTTCTACTCACCCCTAAAGTGGTATAATCTGATTTTTGCTGCTGCCCCTTGTTGTTGCTGCTGCTGTTGCTCCTTTGCTACTGCTGCTGCTGTTGCTTTGCTGTTGCTGCTGCTGCTGCTGTTGCTTTGCTGTTGCTGCTGCTGTTGCTTGCTGCTGCTGCTGTTGTTGCTTGCTGCTGCTGCTGTTGTTGCTTTGCTGCTGCTGTTGCTGCTGTTGTTGCTTTGTTGCTGCTGGAGTGAAAGAGAGGGAGGGAGTTTGTGAAGAGGGAGAGGGTTTTTTTTTAACCAAAATGTCTTAATCCCTTCAACCCCCCTCTATTTATAGCCTCTAACTCTCCATAATAATGTTCCATGTGTCCCCTATTTCTACTCTACTCCATACCCTATACCAAGCTCCATATCTCTCCCCCCTCTCCATGAGGTACAAGCATGGTGGGGATGGTGGTAATAAGTCAAACACATGTGGGGTATTCTTATACCTATATACATGGATGTATAAATACTTATGTATATACTTGTTTATACATACTCATATAATAAGCATGGCTTAACTAAGGTATCATGCATGCATACTAATTCCCATTACTCCTTTTACGGTATGATTATTTAGGGAAAGTAATGCTCTAATTAAGGCAAGTGTTACACTGAGACCCGATTCAAAAAGAACCAGTTCAGGTAGGGAATCCGAACCCGAACCAAGACCCAGACCCAAGCCCAAGCCCAAGCCCAAGCCCAGCCCAAGCCCGGCACCGGCACAGGCACCGGCCGGCCGGCGGCCGCCAGCGGCGGCGGCGCCGCGCGCGGCGCGCACGTGCGAGCATAGTTCCCTCCTTTTCGCGCGCGAAAACTCCAAGTACCCAAAGGGCACGCCCTTTGTTCTCAGTTTTCTCTATTTATACCCATAAGCTTCCATCACACGGCCAATGTGGGACTAAATGCTTTTACCTTCTTTTAGTCCCATTTGGCTTTGAATTAGGCAATCTTTAGACTTGAATATCTCATTCATTCGAAGTCGGAATTGAACATGTGAATATACCACGTTCATCATAAATGGAAGGAGAACACACTCCAACCATCATCCAGTTGATTCGATCAACGGATCTCGCCATAATTCATCTCGAAGATTCATATATATATTCTTCAATTCCAACAATCCCCCACAATGAATGGAGATTCAAGGAAATGACACACAAAGAGACTGACTCTATTGTGAAAGGTACTTTAGAAAAGAAACTGCATAAGGATAGGTGAACTAGGTCTTGAACCTTCCATAGCGAAACCTTTATCGGACTTACTGGCTAATCAGTGAACTAGGTCTTGAACTGTTAGCCGTTAGTGTAAGCCAAGTCAACAAGCTTCACACAGTGACTTTCCAAATCAACTTTGGTTCTCGGTTGTGTCCGTTTTGGCCCTGGACATTCTTAGTTTCAGAGAGTATCTTTAGGGAATAACAGCCTCCATAGAAATTCCCAAAGAGCCGACCCAACTCTATACTCACATAGGTGATGGACCTATTAAGAGTAGTCTACTCTACTCCACTTGTTTAGAAACAAGATATAGGCATCATTAAAAGCGTTAAGCTTATCCTTATCCCACTTGTAGAAAAGCACTTATGTGCACCATAGGAATGGATTGGAGTCAAGCTCCCAAGTGCTTACTTGCTGAGTCAATCATAACTAGTTTTTCCTCTTGAACTTAGTCTGTGGGATCTCCAGTCGCTAAGTGAGGTTTCCATTAAGCTGACTCGGTAAGGTTAGGCTTTTAAACCCATTCCCCTCGATGCGCAGTTTATACGCTCTCTACTTAAACCTTTAGTAAGCGGATCCGCTAAATTATCCTTTGACGATACAAAGTCAATAGAGATAATTCCATTTGAGAGCAACTGCTTCACGGTATTATGTCTACGACGAATATGTCTAGACTTACCATTGTATATAACATTTTGTGCCCTAGATATAGCTGCCTTATTATCGCAGTGTATACATATAGCGGGCACTGGCTTTTGCCACAATGGTATATCTTCTAAGAATTGTCGAAGCCATTTTGCTTCTTCTCCAGCCTTATCTAAGGCTATGAATTCCGATTCCATAGTGGAACGGGCAATACATGTTTGCTTAGAAGATTTCCATGATACCGCTGCTCCTGCTAGAGTAAATACGTATCCGCTAGTTGATTTTGATTCCTCAGAATCTGCAATCCAATTAGCATCACTGTATCCTTCCAGTACAGGTGGATACTGTCCATATCTCAAGGCATATTCCTGGTATGTGATACGTAACCCAATACTCGTAGTAGAGCGGTCCAATGTAGATCACTAGGATTACTAGTGTATCTACTTAACTTGCTTACAGCGTAAGCAATATCGGGTCTAGTGCAATTCATCAAATACATTAGACTCCCGATAATCTGAGAATACTCCAACTGGTGTATCCCAGTTCCTGTATTCTTATGAAGGTGGACGTGTGGGAGAAAAGGATTTGCATTCTCTTTTATCCCATGATCCTTGAATCTTTCTATCATCTTATCCACGTAGTGAGATTGAGATAGACTGATTCCATCTGGTGTTCTAGTAATTTAATTCCTAAAATTACATCAGCAACTCCCAGATCCTTCATATCAAAACTGTTGGATAACATTCTTTTAGTGGATTTAATAATTCAATATTAGTCCCAAGTATCAACATGTCGTCTACATAAAGACAAACAATGATACATGCGTTTCCAACTGTTTTCGTGTAAACACACTTATCGCATTCATTGATAGTGAATCCATCTTTGATCATGACACTATCAAATTTCTCATGCCATTGTTTTGGAGCCTGCTTTAAACCATATAAGGATTTTACCAATTTACACACCTTGTGTTCTTGGCCCTTGACTTTAAATCCTTCTGGTTGCTCCATATATATCTCTTCATTTAATTCACCATTTAAGAATGCAGTCTTGACATCCATTTGATGGATATCTAAGTTGTGCAATACAGCAATTGCGATTAACATCCGAATGGACGTTATTCTTGTTACTGGTGAATAAGTATCGAAGTAGTCAAGTCCTTCTTTTTGCCGATAACCCTTGGCTACTAATCTAGCCTTATACTTATCGATAGATCTATCGGGTTTTAATTTTCGTTTGAAAATTCACTTACACCCAATTGGTTTACTGCCAGGAGGCAAGTTTACCAATTCTCAAGTATGATTACTTAGTATGGATTCTATTTCGCTATTTATAGTTTCTTTCCACATTTGTGCTTCTGGGGTTGACATAGCCTCTTTAAATGTTTGAGGCTCGCTCTCAATAGCGTATGCTATGAAATCTGGACCCAAAGATTTTGAGATTCTAGATCTCTGACTTCTTCTTGGTTCAGTTTCCGCATTTACATTCGGTTCCTCAGAATTTTCGTCACTGAACGCCATCTCGTGTGTTCTTTTCCCAGAAGTCATATCTGCTTCCCGTTTGTACGGAAAGATGTCTTCAAAGAACACAGCATCTCGAGATTCGATAATCATGTTTACATGAATATCTGGTATTTCTGATTTATGAACCAGAAATCTGTAGGCACTACTATTCAAGGCATAGCCTATGAATATGCAGTCCATAGTTTTTGCTCCCAACTTAGTCATTTTAGGTAATGGTGCTAGCACCTTTGCAAGGCACCCCACATTTTGAGATAATGGTAGGAAGGTATCCTTCCATACCATAACTCAAATGGTATAAGACCAAGTTTCTTGTGGGGTACTCTATTTAGAATATGATTTGCAGTTAATAGAGCTTCCCCCACAAGTTCTGCGGAGTTCCAGAACTTACGAGCATGAAATTAACCATCTCCTTCAAAGTTCTGTTCTTCCGTTCAGCAATTCCATTCTGCTGAGGAGTGTATGGTGCTGTAGTTTGATGGATTATACCAAAACTAGCGCATAACTCACTAAAATCATTTGATTCATATTCTCCGCCTCTATCGGATTTTAGAATCTTGATTTTCTTATTGAGTTGATTCTCAACTTCGGCTTTATATGTTGTAAACATATTTATTGCCTCATCCTTACTGTTTAAAAGATACACATAACAGTATCTTGTACAGTCATCGATAAAAGTAATGAAATACTTTTTACCGCCTCTAGTGGCATAAACTTCAAGTCACATAGATCGCTATGAATTAACCCTAAAGGTTCTGTATTTCGATCTATTGAGTGAAATGAATTTTTAGCTAACTTGGCCTCAACACAAATCTCACACTTGCGAATTTCTTTCAAGTTGAGTTTAGGAATATATCCCAAATTAGACAAGTTTTTCAAAGACTTGTAATTTACATGCCCTAATCTAGCATGCCACAAATTAGGAGACTCAAGCAAATAAACAGAAGAATTTTCTTTATTTATTAGCTTTGGGTACAATACACAGACTTTTTATCAACCACTGCAACATTGGCTTTAAAAAGTCCATCAACAAGATAGCCCTTTCCCACATACATCCCTCCCTTAGTAAGTACAAATTTGTCGGATTCAAATACAATTCTAAATCCTTTCTTACTAAGTATTGATCCGGAGATCAAATTCTTGCGGATGTCTGGAACATGAAGGACATCGTTAAGAGTAAGCTCTTTCCCCGATGTTCACTTCAGGATGACCTTGCCCTTTCCTTCAACCTTTGAGGAAGCTGAATTACCCATGAACAATTGCTCATCTTGCTCTAGCCTTTGATATTCTGAGAATAATAATTTCTCCGAGCAGATGTGCCGGGTAGCTCCAGTGTCTACCCACCAATCCTTGTTGTTGGTTGTCAGGTTTACTTCTGACACCACAGCTGAAAGACTTGGTGATTCATGGTTGGTCATGTTCGCCTGTGGGTGGCTCTTCTTATTCTTCTTAAGACGGCTGCGACATTCATTTGCTTTGTGACCTTCTTTGTTGCAGATGTAACAGGTCCCTTTGAAGCGCATGTTTCTTGCCGTTGAGCCTTGCCTTTGTACCCCTGGGAAGGCTTCTTTCTCTTCAAGCTTTTGAAAGAAGACGCTTTCCCCTTTGAGTCCTCGATCACATTTGCTTTTGCTTCGTAGGAGTTCTTGCTGCTCCTTTTCTCGGACTTGCGTTTGTCCTCCTCTATACGAAGCCTCACAATGAGATCCTCCAACTTTAGCTCTTTTCGCTTATGCTTCAGGTAATTCTTGAAGTCTCTCCACGCAGGTGGGAGCTTCTCCACGATTGTTGCAACCTGAAAAGTTTCAGGAAGAATCATACCTTCAGCCTCTATTTCGTGCAAGATAAGTTGGAACTCTTGCACCTGACTGATGACAGTCTTACTATCCACCATTTTGTACTCCAGAAATCGTCCAATGACGAACTTCTTGGTACCAGCATCTTCAGTTTTGTACTTCTTGTTAAGACTGGCCCATAACTTCTTTGCCGTAGTGATAGGACTATAGACATTATAAAGAGAGTCATCCAGTCCATTAAGAACATAATTTCGGCAAAGGAAGTCACCTTGTGTCCAAGCATCGACTGCAAGGACTGAGTCCCAATCAGTTCCGGGTTCTGGTGGATCCTCCTGCAGGAATTTGGCCAGATGAAGAGTGGTCAAGTAGAAGAGCATCTTCTGTTGCCACCTCTTGAATTCTGTGCCGTTAAACTTTCCTGGCTTCTCCGGCTTCGGATTAGGAAGTGGAGTAGGCATCAACCTTGGAGCGGTATGTTGTTGCCTTGCTGGAGCTATCTTGATTTGTCTCAGACATTTTCTGCAAGTTTAAGCAGAACAGAAGTAAGAAACGATAATTGTCTTAAGAATATTTATAGAGGAGGAGAAGAGTAATTTTTTGCAATTTTTTTGCAAAAAAAACCAGAACATACATATACCCGTTGGGGGGCGTATTTACAAAAAAAAATGCAAATACCCCCCGTCCCAAAAAAAAACGGCTATAATAGCCGTTGGGATTGAATTGGGGGGTTTCTGTCAAATTGTAGAAACCCCCCACCCCACACACCCAACGGCTCGACCGTGCACCCAACGGCTATTATAGCCGTTAGGTAACACGGGCAATGCCGTGGGCTGCCTTGGCAGACTCGGGGCCTGTCCAGCCTTTACCCGGACCGGGCTGGGTCTGGCCCGGGTCTTTCGTGGTTCGGGCTGTGCCTGTGCGGGTTGCCGGGCTGATCCGCCCATTTGACAAGTTTCAATATGTTATATGTGGATATTTGATGTAGAGCTGACTTCTTTGACTATGTACATTTTGAGACCAATCAGTAGTTTTCTCTCGTAATTTTTTTTGTATTTATAACTATTTTGCAGTTTAGTTCCAAGAATTTTATAAATGTAGCTTTAACTTGGGGGTTTGTTTTTCTTATACTGATTGATGATCAATGGAGTTTTGCCGCTGAGGCCAAGTGTGGTATATTAAGAGAGTTAAATTACAGGGGATTTCAGATATAAGAAAAACAAAATAGTAATGATGATGGAGATGAGGTCTTATTTAGGCTTCTTATATTTTAGATTCTCAAAAACAAAAATGAAAAATAGGCAAAAGACAAAATAAAATAGGTAATTCTAGACAAATAGAAAGATATATAATAAGCATTTTATCAAAAACAAGATATATAATGCAAAACCCTTTGATTAATAACGATAATCATTGTGTCCCAGATTTGTAGAAGTAACAAGCATGGATTTCATTTTCCTGCTGTTTCAATTTCAAATTTGTCAAAATTAATTTCTAAAAATTTCTTATAATATTTAGGATTAGACAGTTTTGAAAACATTACATCGGCATCATGAACAAGTTGCAAATTTTCATCTCAAAGACAAGTTGCAAATTTTCTGCTAGCAAAATATAAGTACAAACAATGAGATTTTCTTCACTCTTCTCCCTCTCCTTCTTGTTTTGAGCAATGTTAATCGGGATAATGGTTGCTTCTATTGAAAGAAAGCAAAATAAGAGAAACAAGAAGTTGTGTTGTTGTACTGATCCCTGCTGATCCTCCAACAGAGGGATTGTCAACACACCATTGATTCATGTATCATTACTGTTGGAATTGAAGAATATAAAGGTGAATCTTCGAGTTGAATTATGGCAAGATCCGTTGATGGAATCAACCGGATGATGGTGGAGTGTGTTCTCCTTCCATTTGTGATGAACGTGGTATATTCACATGTTCAATTCCGACTTCGAATGAATGAGATATTCAAGTCCAAAGATTGCCTAATTCAAAGCCAAAACGGGACTAAAGGTAGCTTAAAGCATTTAGTCCCACATTGGCCGTGGGATGGAAGTTTGTGGTGTATATATAGAGAAAATTGAGAACAAAGGGCGTGCCCTTTGGGTACTTGGAGTTTTCGCGCGCGAAAAAGAGGGAACTATGCACGTATGTGCGCGCGCCGCCGCTGGCGGCTGCCGGCCGGCCGGCGCCGGAGCCGGGCTCGGGTTCGGGCTCGGGTCCGGGTCCGGGTGAGTTCGGGTTCCCTACCTGGCCTGGTTCTTTTTGAATTGGGTCTCAAGGTATGATCCGAACCAGATCCACTTCCAAACCAGACCGGACCCGATCCACCAACAGGTTGCGAACCTGTTGGACTGCCCGCTCCGCTGTCAGGATCTGAACCGATCCGCCAAAGGGTGTGAACCAGTTGGCAGACCAAAGGTTGCAGCCTTGGTTGGGTTCAGACCTGAAGGCCCCTTTTGGAATGCTATATAAAGCATTCCAAGTTCTCATTTTAACACACACCAAATCTGAGATTTCTCTCTCTCTCTAAAAGTTCTGACTTCGGTTCTGAACTGGGCTCCAGCGAAGTGGGAATCCACGACTTCCAGAGCGACTTCCAACGAAGTGGGAATCCGCGACTTCCAAGTGAAGTGCCGGCCGGCCAGCGCCGGAGCCGGGCTCGGGTTCGGGCTCGGGCTCGGGTCCGGGTCCGGGTCCGGGTTTGGGTCTGAGTGAGTTCGGGTTCCCTACCTGGCCTGGTTCTTTTTGAATTGGGTCTCAAGGTATGATCCGAACCAGATCCACTTTCAAACCAGACGGACCCGATCCACCAACAGGTTGCGAACCTGTTGGACTGCCCGCTCCGCTGTCAGGATCTGAACCGATCCGCCAAAGGGTGCGAACTAGTTGGCAGACCAAAGGTTGCAGCCTTTGGTTGGGTTCAGACCTGAAGGCCCCTTTTGGAATGCTATATAAAGCATTCCAAGTTCTCATTTTAACACACACCAAATCTGAGATTTCTCTCTCTCTCTAAAAGTTCTGACTTCGGTTCTGAACTGGGCTCCAGCGAAGTGGGAATCCACGACTTCCAGAGCGACTTCCAACGAAGTGGGAATCCGCGACTTCCAAGTGAAGTGGGAATCCAAAGCGACTTCCTAAAGGAGATTCTGTCAAAATTCTTCAACCTTCCTACGTCCTCAACAGTGGGTGTTCCTCCAAAAGAGTAAGACAAATATTCATTTGAAATTTGTCGTTATACCGCTGTTTTGCTAATCCTGTGTAGGTACTGGTTGACTACGGTTCGACCGTACGGTGATTTGGTAGTGCTATCCAAATACCGTGAAGAAGTGTTGTATCTTGGGAGACCAGCGTCCATTATCCCGTTAGCACCGGTGCGGGGGACGTAATTGTCTTAAGGAGATTCGCTGTAAGCGTACCTCACTTCAAATACTGTATAAGTGGACTAAGTCCTTTATACAGGGGATATACTTTACAGTATATCGAGATTGACTTAGATTCAGTCTAAGTGTTACTGTATAAGTGGATTAAGTCCTTTATACAGGGGATATACTTTACAGTATATCGAGACTGACTTGAATTCAGTCTAATTGGTGCTTAAACCAAGGAAGGAAATTGAAAGGTGGTTCTTGAATTAAGGAACGTTCTATTGAACGGAAAACCTCCCACCTGATATTTGCCGACCTGGCCAATTAGATTGTTGATATCTCAGTGATCTTGATAAGTTGTCAGATTGATTCTTGTTAAGCAGAATACCCAACAATCTTAAGACAATTAAAGTTTCTTACTTCTGTTCTGCTTGAACTTACAGAAGATGTCTGAGACTAATCAAGATAGCTCAAGTAAGGCACCAAACATGCTACAAGCATTGATGCCTACTCCACTTCCTAACCCGAAGCCGGAGAAGCCAGGAAAATTTGATGGCACAGAATTCAAGAGGTGGCAACAGAAGATGCTCTTCTACTTGACCACTCTTCATCTGGCCAGATTCCTGGAAGAAGATCCAGCAGAGCCTGCAACTGATGCATGGACTCAATGTGACTTCCTTTGCCGAAATTATGTTTTAAATGGACTGGATGACTCTATTTACAATGTCTACAGTCCTATCAAAACGGCAAAGAAGTTATGGATCAGTCTTGACAAGAAGTACAAGACTGAGGATGCTGGTACCAAGAAGTTCGTCGTTGGACGATTTCTGGAGTACAAATGGTAGACAGCAAGACTGTAATCAGTCAGGTGCAAGAGTTCCAACTTATCTTGCACGAGATAGAAGCTGAAGGTATGATCCTACCTGAAACTTTTCAGGTTGCTACTATCGTGGAGAAACTCTCACCTGCGTGGAGAGATTTCAAGAACTACCTTAAGCACAAGCGAAAGGAGTTGAAGTTGGAAGATCTCATTGTGAGGCTTCGAATCGAGGAGGACAACAGAAAGTCCGAGAAAAGGAGCAGTAAGAACTCCTACGAAGCAAAAGCCAATGTGATCGAAGACTCAAAGGGGAAAGTGTCTACTTCCAAAGGCTTAAAGCGGAAGAAGACTTCCCAGGGGTACAAAGGCAAGGTCCAAGAAGGCAAGAACATGCGCTTCAAGGGAACTTGCTACATCTGCAACAAAGAGGGGCATAAGGCGAATGAATGTCGCAGCCGTCTCAAACAAAACAAGAATCTTGTTGATGGTCTTTTAAAGACAATGTTGCAGTGGTAGACAAAAAGTCTGTGTATCTGTACCCGAAGCTTATAAATAAGAAAATTCTTCTGTTTATTTCCTTGAGTCTCCTAATTTGTGGCATGCTAGATTAGGGCATGTAAATTACAAGTCTTTAAAGAACTTGTCTAATCTGGGATATATTCCTAAACTCAACTTGGAAGAAATTCGCAAGTGTGAGGTTTGTGTTGAGGCCAAGTTGGCTAAAAATTCATTTCACTCAATAGATCGAAATACAGAACCTTTAGGGTTAATTCATAGCGATCTATGTGACTTGAAGTTTATGCCAACTAGAGGCGGTAAAAAGTATTTCATTACTTTTATCGATGACTGTACAAGATACTGTTATGTGTATCTTTTGAACAGTAAGGATGAGGCAATAAATATGTTTACAACATATAAAGCCGAAGTTGAGAATCAACTCAACAAGAAAATCAAGATTCTAAAATCCGATAGAGGCGGAGAATATGAATCAAATGATTTTAGTGAGTTATGTGCTAGTTTTGGTATAATACATCAAACTACAGCACCATACACTCCTCAGCAGAATGGAATTGCTGAACGGAAGAACAGAACTTTGAAGGAGATGGTTAATTCCATGCTCGTAAGTTCTGGAACTCCGCAGAACTTGTGGGGGGAAGCTCTATTAACTGCAAATCATATTCTAAATAGAGTACCCCAGAAGAAACTTGGTCTTATACCATTCGAGTTATGGCATGGAAGGACACCTTCCTACCATTACCTCAAAATGTGGGGGTGCCTTGCAAAGGTGCTGGCACCATTACCCAAAAAGACTAAGTGGGAGCAAAAACTATAGACTGCATATTCATAGGCTATGCCTTGAATAGTAGTGCCTATAGGTTTCTGGTTCATAAATCAGAAATACCAGATATTCATGTAAACATGATTATCGAATCTCGAGATGCTGTGTTCTTTGAAGACATCTTTCCGTACAAACGGGAAGCAGATAAGACTTCTGGGAAAAGAACACACGAGATGGCGTTCAGGGACGAAAGCCCCGAGGAACCAATTGTAAATGCGGAAATTGAACCAAGAAGAAGTCAGAGATCTAGAATCTCAAAATCTTTTGGTCCAGATTTCATAGCATACGCTATTGAGAGCGAGCCTCAAACATTTAAAGAGGCTATGTCAAACAGAAGCACAAATGTGGAAAGAAGCTATAAATAGCGAAATAGAATCCATACTAAGTAATCATACTTGGGAATTGGTAAACTTGCCTCCTGGAAGTAAACCAATTGGGTGTAAGTGGATTTTCAAACGAAAATTAAAACCCGATGGATCTATCATAAGTACAAGGCTAGATTAGTAGCCAAGGGTTATCGACAAATAGAAGGACTTGACTACTTCGATACTTATTCACCAGTAACAAGAATAACGTCCATACGGATGTTGATTGCGATTGCAGTATTGCACAACTTAGATATCCATCAAATGGATGTCAAGACTGCATTCTTAAATGGTGAATTAAGTGAAGAGATATATATGGAGCAACCTGAAGGATTTAAAGTCAAGGGCCAAGAACACAAGGTGTGTAAATTGGTAAAATCCTTATACGGTTTAAAACAGGCTCCAAAACAATGGCATGAGAAATTTGATAGTGTCATGATCAAAGATGGATTCACTATCAATGAATGCGATAAGTGTGTTTACACGAAAATAGTTGGAGATGAATGTATCATTGTTTGTCTTTATGTAGACGACATGTTGATACTTGGGACTAATATTGAGATTATTAAGTCCACTAAAAGAATGTTATCCAACTGTTTTGATATGAAGGATCTGGGGGTTGCTGATGTAATTTTAGGCATTAAAATTACTAGAACACCAGATGGAATCAGTCTATCTCAATCTCACTACGTGGATAAGATGATAGAAAGATTCAAGGATCATGGGATAAAAGAGAATACAAATCCTTTTCTCCCACACGTCCACCTTCATAAGAATACAGGAACTGGAATACGCCAGTTGGAGTATTCGCAGATTATCGGAAGTCTAATGTATTTAATGAATTGCACTAGACCCGATATTGCTTACGTTGTAAGCAAGTTAAGTAGATATACTAGCAATCCTAGTGATCTACATTGGACTGCTCTACTACGAGTATGGGTTACGTATCACATACCAAGGAATATGCCTTGAGATATGGAAAGTATCCTCCTGTACTGGAGGATACAGTGATGCTAATTGGATTGCAGATTCTGAGGAATCAAAATCAACTAGCGGATACGTATTTACTCTAGCAGGAGCAGCGGTATCTTGGAAATCTTCTAAGCAAACATGTATTGCCCGTTCCACTATGGAATCGGAATTCATAGCCTTAGATAATGTAATACCCCGTTCCCGGAATACGTACTTAGTTGCGTATTCAGATTTTCGATCGTATTTTTTCGATTTGTTTCCTGTATTTATTCTTTATTATGAATTCCTTATATGATTGTTTTGCCTTGGATTTGGATCGGTGAACTCGGAGTCAGCCTTGGTCTGAGCCGGGGACTCGATCTCAAGAGTTTTACTTGTTTTAGACATTCTGGTTATCCGATTCGACCGATTTCAGTTTTAAACATCATTTTCCAATATTTTGGATTTTCTATGATTTTCAGGAATTTTCTGTGATTAAGTTGAAAATCTTCAAAACCGGTATCGGCCAGTGCCGCTGACCGATTCCTGGATTTTTAATTCTCAAACTGTTTGAAATTTCATGATGGTCTTTTAGACTTTATCTTTTAGAATTACATTTCCTACTTAAATACTTTTTCTGAGAATTTTATGATTTTATGAAAATTCCGTCGGAGTCGGTAGGTAACTGATTCCGGGATTTTTAGTTTTAAAACTATAAAGTATTTCTTAAAAAGGATTTCACTATGAGTCTTCATATATTATTATTGATTTTTGGGTAAATTTGCGAGTCGTTCCGAGATACTTGAATTTCGGGCGATTCCGGTATTTCCCAAATTGTTTTCCGTATTCTTGACTTGGACCCGGGTATCTGTATTTTCAACAATTTCATTTGAGTTCAAAAGAAAATATCTTCTCCTTTATAATTCCTCTTCCTTTTCCTTTTCTTTATTTCTTACCTTCCTTCCCAAGCCACACACTTTTCCAATTTTCCCAAATTACCAAAATCCCTATTTTTCCTCTCCACACAACTCCCACCTACCTCCACCATTTAATGCATCTCTCTCTCTCTCTCCCATGGCCGGCCAAGTGGCCAAGAGAGGGACACTCACCTCACCTCCCCTTTTGCAAATAACCCCCTCTCTTCCATCTCAATTACAACCCCTTCACAAATTCCAAATCATATATAAACATTCCTTTACATTTCCTTTCTTTTTTTCTTCACTTCACCAAAAGAGAGACCCTTCACCAAAATCCCTCCTCCATCTCAACTCAACCTCCAACTTCAAGAGCTTCATCTAGGGCATCATCAAGGTCTTCATCTTCAACCACCAACTCCCAAAGCAACACCAAGATCATCTCCACCTTGGGATCCTTTCAAGACTACAAAGCTTCACCTAACCAATCCTAGTGAGTATTCTTACTCACCAAGACTCATCAAATTCCTAGTATACTTGTATCTACAATTCTTGTACATTTACATCTTCAAAATCACATTTTTAAACTATCAAGCACAACCACCAGATTCAGTTCTGTACACTGTGTTCGACCATGATTAGTCGACTTGACCTAGAACCTAGTCGACTAGAAACCCTTAGCTGAAACGTAGCCTTTTCTGACTTCACAGTTTTAGTCGACTAGTCCCTATTACCAGTCGACTAGATATCCCTAGTCGACTACTAGAATTCCCCTAGTCGACTCCTGAAATAAACTCAACTCTCTGTATCTCAATCTTAGTCGACTTAAGTATCTGTTAGTCGACTTGTAGTTCCCTGTTAGTCGACTACCCTTTTTACCTAGTCGACTAACTCTTCCTGAAACAGAAACCCAAACTCTCTGGAACACACTATTAGTCGACCACCCTATTTTCCTAGTCGACTAACCCTTCTATTAGTCGACTACTATTCCAACCTAGTCGACTAACTTATGGCTGTCTGGTATTGTGATTTCCTTCTTGACTATGTATCTTACCCTTGATACATGCACTATATATTATTCCTACTTATACTTCATAGCTTGTACTTTATGATCTATTAATTGGTGTATATCATCTCTTGTCACTTCATATTCCCAGGTTTATGTATTGCCATGCAACTGCTTGTTTCATTCTTATACTTGTACCTTGCCGTGATATTATTGCTTCTTTATTTTATACCATGCGTGGCAGACCCTTCGAGGTCGTTGAACCCTGTTTGCTTCTATGTTTCCCCTTGCCTTGCTATGATCCAGACACGTCAGTACATGTTTTCCTTTAACACATGTATATCACCTGACATGCCACCACTTTACTAGACCTCTTGTTATGTCTTGACTGACCCGGCCTATTATCAATCTATTGTTATGTTTTATTGCTTGTGATATATCACCACCTTGTCATGCTATCCTTTAAAACCAAGCATGATACACTTGACCTTATGATTATCTTGTTTACGGGAACCCTGCCTTATTTTATGGAACTAAGTGCCACACCATACTCGGTGGGGGCCACCTCTAGAATCCACTCCCTCAGAACAAAGTGCCACACGGAACAAAGTGCCACACCACACGGTGGGGGCCACCCCTTGAATCTGTGGGGGCCACCTCTTGAATCTGTAGGGCTATTACTGTTATGTACATTTGTTCCCCGTAAGCTGATAATTCTTAATAAGCTACAACTTGTATGGGTATGGGAGGAAGTGATGGATGCCGGAATGATATCTTGCTTATAGTGATGGGATATAAAAGTATATATATATATGTATATATATATATACTGGCGGTAAGTGTTATGATATTACTGTTAGGGGGACTTTGGGCCTCCACAGCCGGTTCCAGGTGTATGGAAACCACTATAAGAAGTTCTATCAGTTCTCCATCTATTTCCGTTAACAAACCTCGGATAGCTTATATATGGATGTATGTGTGATGGGATGTACACCCGGGCACATACCTAGATATATGGGTCAGACGAGTAATAATAATAATAGAGACCTGTTATGTTATGACTCCTAGTCTACTCGTTATGTCATGATTCCAGTGATGATTCCTGTTTTGATGTTTGTTACGATTCTTATCATTCTTGTTATATTCCCGTTTTGACTGTCATATGATTTGCAACTCTGATTCTATATGCTTGGGATTTCTGTGGCATGAGACAAAGGTATATATATGAGGGTTTCCTTGTTTGGATTATCCCCTCGATGTATTAGTCTCATGGGACCGTGACTTAAGCATATACAATCACTTTTGCCTGAAATCAGCTTTACCTTGCATTTCCTGTTTCATGATTATGCTATACCTGTTCTTGTATACCACTCTTGTGTTCTAACCCCTATTCTTGTCTCTTAGCCACTTGGCACCTAGCCGGTTCATTGTTGGGAGGTCCTGACTCCCTTGGATTTGTATGTTCAGGTCTTGAAGCTTGGATTGCAGTGGAGCTGTCCACAGTAGATCAAGCTTTTCTTGTAAGCTGGCAGCCTAGTTCCAGTTCTTTCGTGCCAGACTCCTCTTTTGACTCACGGGATCTTCACCCTTCTCGTGAGCATTTTGTGTTTATCTTGTATATTCTACTTTTGGACTTGGTTGTGATAAAAGACATATGTAATATGTAATGTTTATCATACACTGTGATGACTTTGTATATGTACCTTTTATGTTGGCATGTGTATGTATACCACGCTTTGTGTTGTACTCTGATTCCTTGCTTGTACTTTTATGCTTAGCGTATATACGTGGGGGCACTTTCTGACCTACGTATATACGTTGCAGTGACGTCCCCGTATCCGTGGAATCGGGGCGTTACAGGTTGGTATCAGAGCTTAGGCTCCCCCACCTATGGTACAATCAAGCGGCAAATTCTAGTAATTTGCTAATGCCAACTGCAATGTACAAAGTCATCTAGTCCTTCTTGATTATCTAGTTCTTCTTGGTTCCTTCCTTCATATCCTGAAATCCTTCCATTTTTCCATCACTTTCCAGTCATTCTTCATCAACTAGGCATGGATAGAAGATCGGGTCGTAGCAACTCTGGACCAGCATCGAATGGAGCAGCGGGAGAGAATGTGGATATATTGAGGGTTATCCAGATGATGATGGAGAACCAGCAGCAGCAGACCGAGCTTCTCCGGCAAGAGATAGCAGCACCTAAGGAACAGAGGCCGGGGAATATATCAGATTTCAGACGGCTGCAGCCAGCCATATTCACGGGTGGGGAGAAACCCTTGGATGCTGAGCAATGGCTGACAGACACATCAGACTTGTTGAATGCAGCCCGTGTCCCAGAGGAAAACCAAGTAGAGGTTGCCAAGATTCAATTGAAGGATATAGCTAGAACTTGGTGGCTAGCTGAGGAGGCAAGATTGGAGAAGCCTGTCACTTGGGACACATTCTCCAAGAGTTTTTATAGCAGATTCTTCCCTGTCACAGCTCAGAAAGACATGGAGGAGCAGTTCATCAGACTTCGGCAAGGGAATAAGTCCGTGGATGAGTATGCCGCGGAATTTCTCAGACTTAGCCGCTTTGCTCCGTACATGGTAACTGATGAGGAGAAGCGGGCAAGCAGATTTCAGCAGGGCCTACAAATGGACATACAAGTTTTCTTGATGCCCCAGCAGCTGAAGACTTATTCAGAAGTCCTTACCATAGCTCGGGAAGTAGAGCGTGGACTAGAGAAGAAGCAAGCAAACCAGATGAGGAATCAGGCCAAGAAGAGGCCTTTTGAGTTGATGGATGAGGAGGATGTAGATAGGGCAACCCAAGGCCCAATGATTAAGAGACCATTCCAACCTCCTCTGTCTCAGATTGTATGCAACTTCTGCCACAGGCCCGGACATTATAAGAGGGATTGTCGAGTGGCCAAGGGATTATGTTTAGTGTGCGGGTCAGGGAGTCATATGCTAAGGGATTGCCCACACAGGAAGTTTGGACATGTGGCACTGATCAGACCAGCTCTTCCAGCCCCAGCACATCCAGCTCCAGCACTTCCAGCGCCGCCACTGAGGAGGAACCCTGAACCTGTTGATCGAAGAGTTCCATTTCCACCCCAACGGTATGATCATCAGCAGAGGGGGATGAGGCCTAGAGCAGATCAAGGTAGAGGTCAAGTTCACATCATGACAGCAGAGGCCTCAGGCGATACAGCAGAGTGTGAAGACCAGTATCCAGATCAGGAGCCTTAGGGATATCATGGTAACCACTACCCCAGATCTTGTATTTGAGTTGGTTATCATTCTAAATATTTTCTCTTATCATTCTTTCATTGTCCATCCTGATCCTTCCTATATTCATCTTATTCCCTGTTTTGGTTTTATGAGCCCTTTATTCCAGCCTTTGTCCCCTTTGTGTTCATTTCACCCCTTAATGAAATTGCGAGGACGCAATTTTTGTAAGGTGGGTGGATTGTAATACCCCGTTCCCGGAATACGTACTTAGTTGCGTATTCAGATTTTCGATCGTATTTTTTCGATTTGTTTCCTGTATTTATTCTGTATTATGAATTCCTTATATGATTGTTTTGCCTTGGATTTGGATCGGTGAACTCGGAGTCAGCCTTGGTCTGAGCCGGGGACTCGATCTCAAGAGTTTTACTTGTTTTAGACATTCTGGTTATCCGATTCGACCGATTTCAGTTTTAAACATCGTTTTCCAATATTTTGGATTTTCTATGATTTTCTGGAATTTTCTGTGATTAAGTTGAAAATCTTCAAAACCGGTGTCGGCCAATGCCGCTGACCGATTCCTGGATTTTTAATTCTCAAACTGTTTGGAATTTCATGATGGTCTTTTAGACTTTATCTTTTAGAATTACATTTCCTACTTAAATACTTTTTCTGAGAATTTTATGATTTTATGAAAATTCCGTCGGAGTCGGTAGGTAACTGATTCCGGGATTTTTAGTTTTAAAACTATAAAGTATTTCTTAAAAAGGATTTCACTATGAGTCTTCATATATTATTATTGATTTTTGGGTAAATTTGCGAGTCGTTCCGAGATACTTGAATTTCGGGCGATTCCGGTATTTCCCAAATTGTTTTCCGTATTCTTGACTTGGACCCGGGTATCTGTATTTTCAACAATTTCATTTGAGTTCAAAAGAAAATATCTTCTCCTTTATAATTCCTCTTCCTTTTCCTTTTCTTTATTTCTTACCTTCCTTCCCAAGCCACACACTTTTCCAATTTTCCCAAATTACCAAAATCCCTATTTTTCCTCTCCACACAACTCCCACCTACCTCCACCATTTAATGCATCTCTCTCTCTCTCTCCCATGGCCGGCCAAGTGGCCAAGAGAGGGACACTCACCTCACCTCCCCTTTTGCAAATAACCCCCTCTCTTCCATCTCAATTACAACCCCTTCACAAATTCCAAATCATATATAAACATTCCTTTACATTTCCTTTTCTTTTTTTCTTCACTTCACCAAAAGAGAGACCCTTCACCAAAATCCCTCCTCCATCTCAACTCAACCTCCAACTTCAAGAGCTTCATCTAGGGCATCATCAAGGTCTTCATCTTCAACCACCAACTCCAAAGCAACACCAAGATCATCTCCACCTTGGGATCCTTTCAAGACTACAAAGCTTCACCTAACCAATCCTAGTGAGTATTCTTACTCACCAAGACTCATCAAATTCCTAGTATACTTGTATCTACAATTCTTGTACATTTACATCTTCAAAATCACATTTTTAAACTATCAAGCACAACCACCAGATTCAGTTCTGTACACTGTGTTCGACCATGATTAGTCGACTTGACCTAGAACCTAGTCGACTAGAAACCCTTAGCTGAAACGTAGCCTTTTCTGACTTCACAGTTTTAGTCGACTAGTCCCTATTACCAGTCGACTAGATATCCCTAGTCGACTACTAGAATTCCCTAGTCGACTCCTGAAATAAACTCAACTCTCTGTATCTCAATCTTAGTCGACTTAAGTATCTGTTAGTCGACTTGTAGTTCCCTGTTAGTCGACTACCCTTTTTACCTAGTCGACTAACTCTTCCTGAAACAGAAACCCAAACTCTCTGGAACACACTATTAGTCGACCACCCTATTTTCCTAGTCGACTAACCCTTCTATTAGTCGACTACTATTCCAACCTAGTCGACTAACTTATGGCTGTCTGGTATTGTGATTTCCTTCTTGACTATGTATCTTACCCTTGATACATGCACTATATATTATTCCTACTTATACTTCATAGCTTGTACTTTATGATCTATTAATTGGTGTATATCATCTCTTGTCACTTCATATTCCCAGGTTTATGTATTGCCATGCAACTGCTTGTTTCATTCTTATACTTGTACCTTGCCGTGATATTATTGCTTCTTTATTTTATACCATGCGTGGCAGACCCTTCGAGGTCGTTGAACCCTGTTTGCTTCTATGTTTCCCCTTGCCTTGCTATGATCCAGACACGTCAGTACATGTTTTCCTTTAACACATGTATATCACCTGACATGCCACCACTTTACTAGACCTCTTGTTATGTCTTGACTGACCCGGCCTATTATCAATCTATTGTTATGTTTTATTGCTTGTGATATATCACCACCTTGTCATGCTATCCTTTAAAACCAAGCATGATACACTTGACCTTATGATTATCTTGTTTACGGGAACCCTGCCTTATTTTATGGAACTAAGTGCCACACCATACTCGGTGGGGGCCACCTCTAGAATCCACTCCCTCAGAACAAAGTGCCACACGGAACAAAGTGCCACACCACACGGTGGGGGCCACCCCTTGAATCTGTGGGGGCCACCTCTTGAATCTGTAGGGCTATTACTGTTATGTACATTTGTTCCCCGTAAGCTGATAATTCTTAATAAGCTACAACTTGTATGGGTATGGGAGGAAGTGATGGATGCCGGAATGATATCTTGCTTATAGTGATGGGATATAAAAGTATATATATATATATGTATATATATATACTGGCGGTAAGTGTTATGATATTACTGTTAGGGGGACTTTGGGCCTCCACAGCCGGTTCCAGGTGTATGGAAACCACTATAAGAAGTTCTATCAGTTCTCCATCTACTTCCGTTAACAAACCTCGGATAGCTTATATATGGATGTATGTGTGATGGGATGTACACCCGGGCACATACCTAGATATATGGGTCAGACGAGTAATAATAATAATAGAGACCTGTTATGTTATGACTCCTAGTCTACTCGTTATGTCATGATTCCAGTGATGATTCCTGTTTTGATGTTTGTTACGATTCTTATCATTCTTGTTATATATTCCCGTTTTGACTGTCATATGATTTGCAACTCTGATTCTATATGCTTGGGATTTCTGTGGCATGAGACAAAGGTATATATATGAGGGTTTCCTTGTTTGGATTATCCCCTCGATGTATTAGTCTCATGGGACCGTGACTTAAGCATATACAATCACTTTTGCCTGAAATCAGCTTTACCTTGCATTTCCTGTTTCATGATTATGCTATACCTGTTCTTGTATACCACTCTTGTGTTCTAACCCCTATTCTTGTCTCTTAGCCACTTGGCACCTAGCCGGTTCATTGTTGGGAGGTCCTGACTCCCTTGGATTTGTATGTTCAGGTCTTGAAGCTTGGATTGCAGTGGAGCTGTCTACAGTAGATCAAGCTTTTCCTTGTAAGCTGGCAGCCTAGTTCCAGTTCTTTCGTGCCAGACTCCTCTTTTGACTCACGGGATCTTCACCCTTCTCGTGAGCATTTTGTGTTTATCTTGTATATTCTACTTTTGGACTTGGTTGTGATAAAAGACATATGTAATATGTAATGTTTATCATACACTGTGATGACTTTGTATATGTACCTTTTATGTTGGCATGTGTATGTATACCACGCTTTGTGTTGTACTCTGATTCCTTGCTTGTACTTTTATGCTTAGCGTATATACGTGGGGGCACTTTCTGACCTACGTATATACGTTGCAGTGACGTCCCCGTATCCGTGGAATCGGGGCGTTACAGATAAGGCTGGAGAAGAAGCAGAATGGCTTCGACAATTCTTAGAAGATATACCATTATGGCAAAAGCCAGTGCCCGCTATATGTATACACTGCGACAATCAAGCAGCTATATCTAGGGCACAAAATGTGATATACAACGGTAAGTCTAGACATATTCGTCGTAGACATAATACCGTGAAGCAGTTGCTCTCAAATGGAATTATCTCTATTGACTTTGTATCGTCAAAGGATAATTTAGCGGATCCGCTTACTAAAGGTTTAAGTGGAGAGCGTATAAACTGCGCATCGAGGGGAATGGGTCTAAAAGCCTAACCTTACCGAGTCAGCTTAATGGAAACCTCACTTAGCGACTGGAGATCCCACGGACTAAGTTCAAGAGGAAAACTAGTTATGATTGACTCAGCAAGTAAGCACTTGGGAGCTTGACTCCAATCCATTCCTAAGGTGCATATAAGTGCTTGTCTACAAGTGGGTTAAGGATAAGCTTAACGCTTTTAATGATGCCTATATCTTGTTTCTAAACAAGTGGAGTAGAGTAGACTACTCTTAATAGGTCCATCACCTATGTGAGTAGAGTTGGGTCGGCTCTTTGGGAATCTCTATGGAGGCTGTTATTCCCTAAAGATACTCTCTGAAACCAAGAATGTCCAGGGCCAAAACGGACACAACAGAGAACCAAAGTTGATTTGGAAAGTCACTGTGTGAAGCTTGTTGACTTGGCTTACACTAACGGCTAACAGTTCAAGACCTAGTTCACTGATTAGCCAGTAAGTCCGATAAAGCTTTCGCTATGGAAGGTTCAAGACCTAGTTCACCTATCCTTATGCAGTTTCTTTTCTCAAGTACCTTTCACAATAGAGTCAGTCTCTTTGTGTGTCATTTCTTGAATCTCTCATTCATTGTGGGGGATTGTTGGAATTGAAGAATATAAAGGTGAATCTTCGAGTTGAATTATGGCAAGATCCGTTGATGGAATCAACCGGATGATGGTTGGAGTGTGTTCTCCTTCCATTTGTGATGAACGTGGTATATTCACATGTTCAATTCCGACTTCGAATGAATGAGATATTCAAGTCCAAAGATTGCCTAATTCAAAGCCAAAACGGGACTAAAGGTAGCTTAAAGCATTTAGTCCCACATTGGCCGTAGGATGGAAGTTTGTGGTGTATATATAGAGAAAATTGAGAACAAAGGGCGTGCCCTTTGGGTACTTGGAGTTTTCGCGCGCGAAAAGGAGGGAACTATGCACGTATGTGCGCGCGCGCGCGCGCCGCCGCTGGCGGCGGCGGCGGCGGCGGCCGGCCGGCCGGCGCCGGTGCCGGAGCCGGGCTCGGGTCCGGGTCCGGGTTTGGGTTTGGGTTTGGGTCTGAGTGAGTTCGGGTTCCCTACCTGGCCTGGTTCTTTTTGAATTGGGTCTCAAGGTATGATCCGAACCAGATCCACTTCCAAATCAGACCGGACCCGATCCACCAACAGGTTGCGAACCTGTTGGACTGCCCGCTCCGCTGTCAGGATCTGAACCGATCCGCCAAAGGGTGCGAACCAGTTGGCAGACCAAAGGTTGCAGCCTTTGGTTGGGTTCAGACCTGAAGGCCCCTTTTGGAATGCTATATAAAGCATTCCAAGTTCTCATTTTAACACACACCAAATCTGAGATTTCTCTCTCTCTAAAAGTTCTGACTTCGGTTCTGAACTGGGCTCCAGCGAAGTGGGAATCCACGACTTCCAGAGCGACTTCCAACGAAGTGGGAATCCGCGACTTCCAAGTGAAGTGGGAATCCAAAGCGACTTCCTAAAGGAGATTCTGTCAAAATTCTTCAACCTTCCTACGTCCTCAACAGTGGGTGTTCCTCCAAAAGAGTAAGACAAATATTCATTTGAAATTTGTCGTTATACCGCTGTTTTGCTAATCCTGTGTAGGTACTGGTTGACTACGGTTCGACCGTACGGTGATTTGGTAGTGCTATCCAAATACCGTGAAGAAGTGTTGTATCTTGGGAGACCAGCGTCCATTATCCCGTTAGCACCGGTGCGGGGGACGTAATTGTCTTAAGGAGATTCGCTGTAAGCGTACCTCACTTCAAATACTGTATAAGTGGACTAAGTCCTTTATACAGGGGATATACTTTACAGTATATCGAGATTGACTTAGATTCAGTCTAAGTGTTACTGTATAAGTGGATTAAGTCCTTTATACAGGGGATATACTTTACAGTATATCGAGACTGACTTGAATTCAGTCTAATTGGTGCTTAAACCAAGGAAGGAAATTGAAAGGTGGTTCTTGAATTAAGGAACGTTCTATTGAACGGAAAACCTCCCACCTGATATTTGCCGACCTGGCCAATTAGATTGTTGATATCTCAGTGATCTTGATAAGTTGTCAGATTGATTCTTGTTAAGTAGAATACCCAACAATTACTTCTCACTCTCATCGTCCTTCTCCTACTAACATACCCCCTCTTTTTTTTTTGGGTTAAATTTCACTAAATTTTTTAAACTTTTAAAACCGTTTGAGTGGTAACGGAATTAGCTGGCGTGTAAAATGATGTTTTTACCTTTGATCTGAGTTCTTTTTTATTTTTAATTTATTAGTTCACATGAGTACACAATTCAAAATGAGTTTATACCGTTATTTTATCTTCTTCACCCGTTTCACATCTATATTTCATTTTCAATCTCTCAACCTAACCAAGAACCCATCACTCCAAGCCAAGTTTTAACCTTTTTCACCCCTTTTCTATTATCATGTTCTCAAATCAAACCCTAAATGATCTAAAAAGAGCTAATATTTTTTTCTCTTTTTTTCATTCTAGCGTTCAAATCACACGCTAACTCATCACACTAAATCAAGACCTAATTTTTCTCTCTTTCCATAGTAATGCTACATCAAATTTTAACACACAATACTCAAATCAAGTTTTAATCTTTATCCCCATATTTCTAGTGTCATGTTCAAATTAAAACTTAACTCATCGTATCTAAGTAAAATCCTAAATTCCCCGTCTATTTTTGTCAAAACTTAATTTATCATTGCCAAATGAACTCCTAGTTTTTAAATTATGGTTAAGAATAGAAGGAGAAGAGGATGGGTTAAAAGATATGTAGCTCGTATAAGCCAATTTTTGGGTTTAAACTAATTTCTCAATAAGTTAGCGTATAAATTTAAAGTATAAGTTAGGCTTAAAATAATAAGGAGTAATTTAGTCTAAGATTATGTTGAATGATGTTATGTGACGTCCTGTGTTGACTTGAGTTAACAAATAAAGTGAATGTGATAACGGCAACAAAGTTTGCGGATCTTAGTGGTGACTCACAAAATATTGAGAGATTATGTAATTTTAGTTAAAAAGTAAGAGGTTTAAGTAAATTTAGTCTTTTTTTGACCATTTTTTCTTGAGAAGTTGATTCCTAGCATATGCACCAAGCATATTACAAATATGATCGATGTTATAAATTGTTATCAAGGTAACACGATTGAGCCAATAACAGAATGGCTAGGGACCAGCATGCATACATTTATCTTAAATATTAAAAAAAACAATCATGATATTATTAATAATTTTGTGGAATCTAAGAGTATTCCTTTCGTCTTCACGGTTGACGGTTGAAAAACTGCGTTCCACTTGGATTTGTCCGTTTGGACCTGATGGGGACCACCTTATAAATCCCAATTTTACTCCAAACGAATAATTTCAAAAAAAAAAAAAAAATACAGGGACCAACTTGTTCGGCCCCAGTTTTTCACTCTACTGATAGACTCGGCAACAACATGGACTCGGGCCTCAGCTCTGGGGGAATCTCTGGCTTGATGCTTAAGAGAGCCCACAAGGATTGAAATGGAATGCACATTCAATTGGGTTGAGCCCACCGTAAGGCCCTATCCACTTTTGACCGACGATGCCCAGCGGGAGACTGCAGTCCGGACACGTGTCCTTAATGAGATGGACGCGTCACGCATAGATGAGAAAGATCTATCAGGGATTTGGTGTTTTTGGAAGTTCAGTTTAGCGTCTGCTTGTTTTCCAATATTTAGAAGGCAGAAGACCACCCCCCGTTTGGTTGCTCGCAGAAGAGGTCCTCTTTCGTCACGTTGGCTGCCCCACTGGCACTCGCTAGCGCCTCGCGCGCGTGAAGAAGAGGGGAAGACTCCTCTCAAAAAAATAATATATAAATATATAGAGAGAAGACCTGTGTCCTTTCAAAAAAAATTGAGGTCGAATCTTTCCCACTCAAGTACCAACATCCGACATTATCTCTAGTATTTATAAATAAAAAATCAAATATTTTTAATACTTTTGCTCATGCATCAAGTAGAAAAAAAATGAAGAATTGTTAGTTTAACGGTGTAGAGCATTTGAAACCTAACAAAAATTGGTTTGTAGGGGTTTTTAAATGTTTAGATCATAATCAAATTGTCGGATCGAGAATTTGTATGTCTAAAAATATAGGTCTAACCAACTCACTACTTTCAGCTGTCCATTTTACGCCGCTTGATGGATGGGCAAAAAGTATTCAAAATATTTGATTTTTAGTTTATAAATACTTGAAATAATAATGATCAACTTAATGGAATGGATCTTGTATTCGAATGTCAGATGTTGGTATTTGAGTGGGAAGGATTCAGCTTCAAATCCTTTTGGAAGAACGCAAGTCTCTCTCTCTACACACACACACATATACCTCAACCGCCAGCTGAGAGACTCTCTCAGCTGGCGCAACGTGGCTGAATTTTAACCACAATTTTGAATGTTGGTATCATGGCCGCAGTGTTATATGAGGACTGTGATTAAGTTGCAGTGTTTTTATGAGAACTGCTGTCACGGTCGCAGTCTTTCTTAAGGACTACGACCAAGGTCACAGACTTTTTCTGAAGATTACGACCAAGATCACAGTCTTTTTTGAGAACTGCTACCATAGTCGCAGTCCTAATTATAATGAAAATATAAGATTTTTTAGGACTGCGATCATGTTACAGTGGACTGCGACCATGTTGCATTAAATTTGCGATCATTTTAAAGTGACAACTGAGATAGTCTCTCTCAGCTGGCGGCTGAGTGTGTGTGTATATATATATATATATATATATATATATATATATATATATATATATATATATATATATATATATATATATATATATATAGGGGTTTCTGTATCTCAGCCGCCAGCTGAGAGAGTTTCTCAGCCGCGGGACGTGGCAAAATAGTAGCCACGTCTTTGTAAAAAAATTTTGCGGACGAAAGACAAAAAATCCCGCTCGAAAAAGCCATCAGTCACTTCAATAATTGTTTTGACTGAAATACCCTTCCTTACAATTTTTTACTGTCCGTAAAACTGTTCCTTCCAATAAAAATTACAGATCTGAATTTTTTAGTTTATCAAATCAGAAAAATTTAGTGTTATTGATTCCTAATCTTTCCAAACACTTGCATTCAAAAATTTATTTTTTCAAAACAAAGATCTGATCAAGATGGCGCCCAAGAAATCATCCGCAGAGAAAGATAAAGGAGAAACCTAAAGAATCTAATCTTTTTAGGTTCTGTAGCCCTTATATTTTGATTTTTTCAATGGTGATTTCCATTTTTTTTTGTTTTTTAAACCAAATTCCCTATTTTAATTTAACTTCGATTCAAAAGTGACTCTTGCACTGAAATTTTTGATTCAGTTTTACATTTTAATTCCAAAAAAGAAAATAATACTGAAATTTTTCAAGAAAATTTTGGTTTTTCTTAAAATTTTCAAAAATATTGGTTTTAAAAAATAATTATTTAATTTTTTTTATTTTAAAAGCTTGCGACCATGGTCGCAATTAACAGTAAAAAGCCACTTTTTTGTTTTAAAGAAGTAAGAATCAAAATAAAATCTATTTATGTGATTTGAAATAATATTTTTTAATTTTTTACCCTGAAACTTTAATCTAAGTCACAGTTTAAGATGAAAAGAAAATAGGAATTAACGATCTTATTATAGATAAATTTTTTTAAAATTTTATAATTTTTTAACACTGCGACCAAGGTCACAGTATTTTTTCATTCTACTTGGTCGACTTGGGTCGCAGTTTTTTATATTAGCTTAATAGGTTACTGCGACCTTAGTCGCAGTCTGTGAATAAAATATTTTTTAAAATTTTATTAACGTTCGTTTTGTTTTTAAGATTATTTTTTTAAAACACTGCGAGCGATGTCGCGGTGTTGCCGTCCCTTCTCTCTTTTTTTGGGCCTGGGCGCAGTCTGTTCTACTAAATTAGCTTAATAGGATACTGCGACCCTAGTCGCATTATAATGAAATAAGGTCGCAGTGTTCTGAACCATTGACCACGGTCCTCATTAGTTGATTAATTGGGTTAATTAGAAAAATGCGACCCCGCCACAGTGTTATTTAACAGTGCTTTGATCGCAGTCTATTATAATTTATTATCTATTGTTGCGACTAAGGTCGTAGTCCTTCTTCTTTTTCATATTTATTTAAAAGTATTGCTACCATGATTTTTATTTTAATTTTGTACTTATGTTATTAATGTTTTTGCATCTATAGGTAAGTAAGAACTGAAAGTTCGTCCTATGAGAGCAAGCTTAAAGCCCACGTGTGAATTCATCAGAAAATTCAAAAAGCACATTTAGACAGATTTTGTTAATGCGGTGAAGGAGACCCCGTTCAATGCAATTTTCATGGCCTTCTACAATGAAATAAACTCTGGCCCAATGTTATTTCTCCGGTGTCGAATGAAATTAATAACTTGTTGGGGTCTTACTTCTTCACAACTTTCTCCGTGGTTCATTGCATTAACAACACGAAAAATATTAGAAGGACGAATTCTCACATCAATCAAATTGGACATATTGCTTCTGCTAATCTTTGATCGATGTGTCTGATGAGAGTAAAAGTGATGAACCTTATCCGAACTTGATAAATAATGTGAATGCGAATCAACAAACTTGGTAATAACTCAAAATCTTCTGTCTGATGATAAACATAGACATACATGCATCTCAGGAGGACACTAAACTCTAGTATCAATACGACGATTGACGGTAAGCCCTCATTGTATTTTGTCAGCCAACTTCTTCACACCCTCCTTGTTGCAACAATATTTTCTACAAATAACTTCATAAGGAGGCCTATGTGACTTATCTATTCCTTTTATTCTCACGCCAAGACCTCTGTTCCTCGCATAAGCATTGTAGAAGTTGTATGCTTCATCATCTGTTGCAAATTGTTGTTCTAAAAAAATAACTGCGCCTCTAAACATTTCTCCATGTAAATTCATTTCCTACCAAATAAATGTTAGATTAAATAAAAAGAAATAATTGAAAATAACACGTCAGAAATATAATAATTAAAAACTGCGACTAAGGTCGCAGTTATAAATATAACCGTGACAATATTGACTAAAAGTCTTGACCGTAGTCGTATCTTTCAGAATGTCAATAAATATTACAGTAAAGTGTTATTTTGTAATATTGTAACCTTTGTCGCAGTCTTTAATATATTAAAGGACTGCGCAAAAAGTCGCACAGGTGATGAAATTACAGACTGCGACTAAGGTCGCAGTTATAAGAAAACTGTGACATAATTTATTAAATATAGCGACCGTAGTCACATACTTTAAAATGTCTATAAATATCACAAAAAATTTGTTTTATTAAATACTGTGATTATTGTCGCAGTCCTTAAATATTTAATGACCATAAGATAAAACATGGACTTTAATAAATTAAAAGGACTATGATAAAGGCTTGGGATCTAACTTAATTAAAGACTGTGACTAAGTCGCAGTTATAAAAACTGTGAAATTGTTAATTAAAAAACTGTGACCTTGGTCGCAATTGTTTTATAAAACGTAAACTAGGTCGTAGTTTCATCTAGCTTACTCAATAAAAATTTCAGATGAGAAATTGCGAAAAAATAATAAAACAAATAAAAAAATACAAACCTCTTGATCAACATCCAAAGATCTCAATCCTTCCGAATTTTCTATATTATGTGAGGAAGTTGAACCCGATGATATATGATTCATATTAATTTTGGTAGAAAGAGATTGGGGCCGTCGGCGACCTGAACTGACAGGAGATGTGTTCTGATTAGCGGTCGACATTAAAATAGAGAAGGAAATCTAAATCTAATAGAGATCCCGATAGAGAGATGATGGAGATATATGTCTGCAAAGTAAAAAAAATATATCTGATCCTAATCTGGTATTTTTAAAAAGACTTTCTCTGCGAAAACTCAAATCTAAATCTGACAGCGCGCGAAAGTAGAAAAGGGAAAAAATAATAATAAACTATAAAGATCCACTATCTTTTACTGCATGAACATTTAGTAATTTAAGTTGTTCCAATAGGCGGGTCATCCTTATTAGTGTGGCTAATAATGTGTTACGTCACCGCAGGCTGAGAGGGACTCTCAGCTGTCGGCTGATATACATATTTCTGATATATATATATATACACACACACACACATATACACACACACACACACACACACATATATATATACATATATATATATATGGAAAAAGTGCTCTTAGTAGGTGTCTTTAGATTACAATCTAAGGAGACGACTTAAAATCTTACCAATGAGCATCTCTAAGGATGATCTACTCTATTCATTTTGATATACATATTTTAAAATAATTGTGTATAAATAATCATGCACTTTTGATACTTTTTACCCATACATCAAATGGTCACAAAATGAACGATTTTTGAACAATAGAATAATTAATATCATTTGATCGATGGGTAAAAAAAAGTACAAACTGTGTGATTTTCTATATATAAGCATTTTAAGACATGCAAATCATGATAAATGGAGTGGATCATTCGTAAGAACATGGTGGGTTTTAGGCTGCTTGCATAGATTGTAATCTAAGGAGACTTACTAGGACATTTGACCCTATATATATTATATAATATATATATATATATATATTATATATATATATATATATATATATATAGAGAGAGAGAGAGAGAGAGAGAGAGAGAGAGAGAGACTTGTGTAGTTCCGGAAGGATTCGAGACCGAATCTTTCCCACTCAAATACAACCATACATCATCCGAATATAAGATCCATTCAGTTGAAATTGATCTATATTATTTTCAAGTATTTATCTATCAAAAAAATAGTATTTTACATACTTTTTCCCCATGCATCAAGAAGGGAAAAAATTGACAGCCTAAATAGTGAGTTAGATATTTTAACTTATAAAACATTTGAAACCTAACAAAAATTGGTTTGTAGGGGTTTTTAAATGTTTAGATCATGATCAAATGGTCGAATTAAGAATTTGTATGTCTAAAGACATAGATCTCACCAACTCATTATTTTCGGCCGTCAATTTTGCGCTGCTTGATGGATGGATAAAAAGTATTCAAAACATGTAATTTTTTATTTTTAGCTACTTTAAATAATATAGATCAACTTCAATGAGTAGATCTTGTATTTGAATGTCGAATGTTGGTATTTGAGTGAGAAGGATTCGAGTTTGTAATTAAAAATTATTTAATTATAAGAAACTAATTATTTGCAAGAAACCAATAGTTAGCTAAAATAACTATTAGTAATAATTTGTAAGAATTTAAAAAGCTTGTAAAATTTGAACAATTATTTTGCAAATATCTGAAATTGTAAAAAATTGAATAGCAATTTTTCAAGAGGTTGAATTAAGTAAACATGTAAGAATTCGTGAAATAACTTTGCAATAATTTAAACTTATAAAAATTTTGCAAGAAATAATTATTACAGGAAATAAGTATTTAATTAACTAATCAATTTACGAAAGCTAATTTTTTTTTACAAATTAGTCAATATGATTGTGGAAATTAATTCACAAGAGATAAAAAAGTAAGAAATTGAAAATAATTATTTTGCTAGAATTTGTAAGAATAATTTATTTGTAAGAATTCAAACTTGTAGCAATTTGTATAATTTTTTCCCAAAAAACAAGTCTTTGCAAGAAATCAATTAATTTACACGGTGATAAGCAATAATTGCAAAAAGATAATTGTTTAATTGTAATAATTAATTTACTAACCACTAGCAAACTAAATAATCAATTTGTAGAAAATAGATAATTAAATTCCTACAGCATGAAACTACCTTTAACTAATTGATTAGTTATCCTTGCTGGTAAAATCAACTATTTAATAATATAATTTGAAAGAAAGTAAGTTTCAACGAATTTAACAACTAACTAATCACTTGCAATAATAGATCTAATTAATTACTTGGAACAAATTTGATTAAATTAGTTTTGCAAGAAACCAACTAATTTTGTCCTAATCAAATAATTATTACATGAAATATAAGTGCAAGAATATTTTTTTAGTTAATTAATTAACTTGTAGTAAATAGAATATGAAGCAAATTTGTCTTCTAAATTCACTTAATTTGCATGAAATAAGAAATAGATTGAATGAATAGGAGAGTATATACACACACATATACATTTTTGATCTTTTAGATTGTTGGTAATTTTGACATTATTTTCTAAACATGCAAAAACAAAACTTTGTGCAAAGACAAATGAATTAAACTTCTAGCATACTACTATCAAATATAAAAGTAAGGAAACAATAAATCTATTGTTGAAAAAATTGTGTACTATTTCCTTTTTGATTAAAACATGCAATTCAAAACTTAACATTGTACAGAACGCATAAAGTTATAGCAAAAACCTAGTATGTTGAAATTAAAGTACAGAAAGAACAGGCTGGCCTAGGGAATGCAGTCGTGATGTCGCTGCCCTAAAGGATCAAAACTCACCTCAATGGTCCTGGCGTTGTACTGGCAGTCGTCACCTAGCGGTAAAAGACCCCCCCGGAATCACCAGCACCAGGCCTAGAATAGTGGCTAAGCCTCTGTTCAGACGAGGAACGACTGACCAGAAATTAAAAATGAAGAACAAAATTTTTCTTTAGACACTGTCATTTTCACGAACACCAGACTTCAGATTTTCAGAGATAAAGAGAAGAATGAATGATGTGTGCTTGGAATAAATGAAAATAACTCTATTTATAGGTTAAAAAGGTCAGTTAATTAGAGTAAAATTAGTTATATTTTAACAAATTGTAAGAGTGAGAACGTATCAAAAGTGAGTTAGAGTAAGAATAGGTCAAAATGGTTAAGAGAGAGAATAGTCCACAATTTGAATAAATCAAACTCAAGTTTCTATTAAGGCGCTGTTTGGATGCCCGAAAGTGGGGTGGAAGTGAGAAAGTGGGATTCTTTTTTTTTTGAAAAATGAGAATTTGTGTGTTTTTTTTGTTTAGTTGGTAATGTAGAAGTGAAATGAAAAAATTGACCGCAAAGTTAACCGCAAATTAATATAATATTAAAATAAATATTAATTATGAAAAAAATTGAACTGTAATTAGATTGCAAGTGAAATTTACATGACCAACAAATGAACTATTTTGAGTTTCAACTTATTACTAATGAGATTTACATGACCACAAAATTAACTATAGCACCCTGGAAGTGGGGGTGCCATCGGATCGGATACGGATTAGATATTGTTTTTTATCATATCTGTATCCGCACCTAACTTTCGAATACGGATACAAATACGAATATTGGTGGATGTGAAAAACTGATATCTGTATCCGTCAAAATCAGATATCGGATATGCATCGGATATTAGCGGATATGTAAACATGGATACAGTTAAGGATAAACTAAACGGATATACATATATTATTTTTTATCTCATCTACAACAATATTAGATGTGATACATACTATAAATATTATTGTGTACATATCAATACTTCCACCATATCCATTGTCATTTAGCATCTATGAATTACACGACCTTCGGTACTAAATGCCGATTCAGATGCTACGGTTGATGTCAAAATACACAAAATATCTCGTGCTACTCTTGCAAGAATCGAATACTTTTCAATATTACTTTTTCACCAACTCAAAATATTAAAATCTAATGTTTTATTCCATTGAAGAATAGTCTCTTTCATACGAATATCATTATCAAGCAACCAACATTCAGATATCGAATCAGATACGAATAGGATATTGCTTTTACCATATCCGTATCCCCATCTAATTTTCGGATACGAATACGGATACGAATATTGAGGATATAAAAAAATGATATCCATACCCGGATTGAAGGCAGATTCGGATGCGGATATCCAAGAATAATCTGCATCTGGTGGCACCCCTACTTAGAAGTGAGAAATGGTTGTATAAAAGAGAGGAAGGGGAAAGGAAAAATGAAAAGTTTTTTCTTATTTTTTTTTCCGGTGTTTGGATGGACAGCGAAAGTAGAAAATGAGTTTTCCCACTTCTAGACTCCTCCCCCAAACGAAACAGCCCCTACGTAAAAATCCAACAGAAAATTGAACTAACTGGCAATAAGTGAAAAAACAAAAACCTAGCCACACCTATCCGACAATTCAAAGGGTCAGTTGGGGCCTCTGGACCTAGAAAGATAATCGACTCCATGTGGCGGTGAAGGAGGCGTATTTCTAAAGGATTTGCAGAGAAGTCACGGTGAAGGACGAGAGGGAAGGGGGGGGGAATGAGAGCGCCGCGGGAAAGAGGAGAGTAACCCTAACCAGCATACAACCAGGGAAAATATTAAAAAATGGACGTTGGCAGCTTTATGAGTGTTTTCGAGCGAACAAGAGCGCATGCAGCAAGTTTTTCACTTGCCACATCAGCCCACCGGAATAGCGCTCCAAACACGCTTCAGCGATTACTAACAATCTTACCCACTCCAACCCCACTAAACAGTAATTTCCACCCACCATATTCATCAGACAAACAGCCCCTAAGATTAAGCACATATTTCGGTTAAACTCAATTATGATATGACCTAGATTCTTCTACAAGAATAGGAAGAAGGAGGGAATTAAGATTTGTGATAAACATCAATAGAGAATGTAACTAACTCAGCTACCAAAAAGGAAAGTGCATTTTGAATATTTGATTGAACAAAAAAACCAGACATGGATGGAACTCATGATCCTAAATGCTTGAGTTGTGCATGTACTAAAATAAAGGCAACACGAAAGAATTTGAATTTCTTAAGAGAATCCTAAGTACCAGACACAGTAGCATTTCTGGGTTAGTTAAGAGCTTCTTTCATTCATGAGGTCCACGGTTTGAATCTCATGCCACGCGAGTATCGGGTCGCCTTCATACGACCTTCCCTTCCTTAATTAGCGGGGAAAAAAAGACATCCTGAATTGAGACTGCTTTTTTGTGATCTCATTATTTCAACCCTCCGAAGTATCTATTTCTGGATTGAATGCAACAATTCCTAAGGGTTTGTCACATTTGGTATCCAAGCAATTCATGTATCAAAGCAATTTAAAAAAGCCTCTTCCCCACAAATTTAGTTACCAAAAAAAAAAAAAAAAGTAATTAACTTTTGGATCTGCAGACATTTTCAATCCTTGTTTCGAAAGCAAATAGGACGAGAAGGCCTGTGTCATAATGTTTTCCCTAATCAAGATTAAAGGCCGAGATGAGGCCAAGAGTCATTAAGTCCAGCGTTAATCATCTTTCACCGAGATGTATAAATTAAACTAGATCATAGAATTGGGAACTCACAGTTGCTTAGCTTAAATCATGATTTATAATCATGATTTATAGTCAAGTGTTCAAGGACAAAAAAAAGGTTAAAAAATGTTCGTTTTCTTGCATTTCTTTATTTTTCGATTTCATGTGTCATTGCAATTCAACATTTTCCATTGAATTGGGAATTTCTCCAAATCATGCATATTCCCTTCCATTCAGAGTTAGAGGTTACTTGAGATTCCAATTCTAATTCCATAAGAATCCATCATGTAACCAAACAACAAGAATTGATGAGAACTCTCGCCAAATTACTATTACAATAAATTTATCTGCGAGGTACTAGATACCAAGACGGCAAGGTACTCAATATTGCTGAAAGGAAAATGCCAAGATTATCATATAAAACCTTCTAATAGACTGCAACAAGTTTTTTCAATCCCTTCTCTCAAAATTCAGAAAACAAGGTTTCTCAATGCTCTTTGTTACTTGTGCAAATGAGCCATCAATTCTGTTTTGAGGATCAGATACAACAAGGAAATATTCAAGGAGTATAAAGTTCAGACAATACAGGAAGAAATCACATATGATGTGATCTCATGTTAATGGAGATGGTATCACCAAGAGAAGAATTAAGCAAAAAAAATTCTGCGCCTACATATATACTCAGCAAAATGGAAAGAAAACTAATCATTTGAAAAGTTCACCTATATTACGTTTGCACAGGATCTCATGCTATCACATAAGCTTATACTTTGATATGTGATCGAACCTGCTTCGCAAACTGCATCCTGTTGCTTCAATATTCATACACAAATTGTACCAACGTCTCTCTGCAGTCTATACAGGTTTTTTTTGGGCAAAGAATATCATGAGAAGAAAATTTTCTTTTTGTTTTGATGATGATCATGAGACTATGACTCCAACATCTGAGATGCAAAGAAACTGCATCACATCAGTTGCGATTCTAAAATACGAAATCATAAACCACACAAATCCTTGCTGTTTACGTACAGATGAAATTGCTCAAGTACATGACTGACCAGAAAAATAATGTAGGAACTTAACATTGCTTGTGTAACACAGAGGCTTTCCATGGTTATAGTTATATGTGGAAATTTTAGCTAGTTGCTCTCCTCTGGCAAAACAAATTCGGCAAAACTTTACGTTGAAGACTTGGGGACCTCCAACAAGAAGTTTATAAGCACTTTATTAAATCGTTGAGGATCCTCAGTGTTGGTACGTGGCCAGTGTTCTTCACAATCTCCAGCCTAGCTTTCTCCCCAAGCTGCCTGTAATTTTCCATAAACGACATTAATTCTTAATTTTCAGTGCTTATAACCGTAATCACATGAACTAAGTGTACTTCAAATGCTTGAGAAATGCAAATATTTCCATCAGAGATAAAGATCAGATTCATCAGAAACATTGTATAGAAGTTTTTTTTTTTTTGTTTTTCCTGAAAAGAAAAAGTCATACTGATGGAATACAAATACTTTCACCTGCAACAAAAAATGACAATCTCACACATATTATTCTAGTACTTGTACTGTGTACAAGTTGACAATTTTATCCTAGAAAGTCTGAAAATACCAATAAGAATTCCATGATAGGAAAGGGCTAAAAATTCAGATGTGTATTGGCAATGAACAATCATGAAAAATTCAAACTTCTCCAATAACGAGTAAATAATATGAAGCTGAATAAGTGACAAGAAACTTACTCCTTGAGTTTAAAAGCCTTGTCCAATGGAAAATGCGGTCGTGGTCTCCCCATATAATCAAAACATGCTAGAAAATGACCATGAACAAAGGAAACTCAGCCTCATGAAGAGATTGACAAGTAAACCTCTAATAATAATAAATAGTGGATTTGCTTCAAAATAATAATAATTATTGGATTGGTACTTAAAAAAAATACCTGAGGGAGGGGAGTAAGCTGAAACGCATCCTTGTTGCCCAAAGTGATTCCTTTCATGAGCTCCATTTTTTCCTTCAAGTTGTCACTGAATAGATTCTGCAGTGCAATTATTCACCACATTACTAACATTTCAATAATTATTCCATCATTTTAGAGAATTAAATTGTCTATAAATTCCACAAAAATTAATAAAATAACTGCACTTGTTGTACTTATGTTTGACAAGGACAAGTACAACGATTATACTTATCCTCCTCCTAATGGCATTTAATTTCGCGAACATGTAAATATAATCTCTACTAATAACACAATAGGGGATGTTCCACATGTTGAACGCACATTTAATTACAGAAAGGTTAAAAAGAGCTGCTTAGTTATGATGCACTGATTCTTCAAGATAGGTGTACCCGATTCCAATATGTGTTCGATATGATTATCATTGGATACTCGTTGAATACTTCTATATAAATTCAATATATATATATTTAGTTTATTAGTTTATTTTTTCAATTTTGTGTATCTGCGTATATGTATCGAACTGTATCTGATAGTCTTCGTATACGTGCAACTTGGCTACTTAGTGCTGCTGACCATTATTAACTTTGACTAAGAGATAAGTAGGTTGCTGGTGGCATGACCTATGACGTCACTAGTTGCGGAAGGTCACCCGCCCACCAACCATGCACAGTACCTCAATTAGTGGGGTTATTTACACCTACACCCTTCCAAATACGCCTTTTTGTATGCTCATCATCAATATATTTGTCCCGAATCCCAAATGAATGAAGTTACTATAAATCTCACAAATGTAGTCATCGTGCAAATAAAAAATTCTGTAGGCGTATCAGCAAAAAAAAAACTACGGCGACGTACCCGTACGGCGTCGCGGAGTACAAACTCCGGCAGGAACCTGGGCTGCTTATATGTGGCGAGCCCCATTAGCTTCCTCAGCATTCCAGTGCTCCGCGGTAACATCAGCTCGCTCACGCTCTCCACCCCGGCCCGCTCCTTTAGCAGCCTCTCGTCCTCCTCCGCCTTCAGCACGTCCGAGCTCGCGATCACCGCGCGGAGCACCCGATCCCCGCAAATCCTCGCCACGTGGTACGCCACGAACCCCCCGTAGCTGGTCCCCACAACATAAAATTTCCTTTAATCCCGACCGCGTCGACGAAGCGGACCATCGACTCGGCCTGGAACAGCTCGGACCGGCGGTCCGACTTCGTGGTCGACCCGCCGAAGAAAATCAAGTCCGGGACGATGAGGGTGAAGTGGCGGGAGAGGGGGCCCACCTGGTGCCGCCACTGCCACGTGGCGCTGGGGCCGAAGCCGTGGATGAGGAGGAGGGGAGGCGGGTGCGGGTCTTGGGCGTCGAAAGATTTGGAGACCCAGAAGCGGATGGTGGTGTCGGAGTCGATGGCGAGGGATCGCTGGTGGAGGCCGGCGGCGGTGAAGGAGCGGCGGAGGAAGGCGGAGACCAAGGGGAGGACGCTGAAGCCCACCATGACCGCTGGCTGTTTGGTTGGTTGATTGATTCTGGGAGAATTTAGAGAGGTGCTTAACTTGTGTTTGGATCCTCTTATATTGATTTTTAGATTTTGTTTTTGTTTTGGTGTCGTAATCGTATTCCTACTCTGTTTCTTATTATTATTAATATTAATATCATATACAAATAGTATTTGAGTAGGACCACGATCTTTTTCAGGGTTCTTGACTTGCATAGTAGTTGCGTGGACCAGTCAGGAGACTCGTGGAGGGAAGCCAGGGACTTCAAGGTCTTTTTCCATGCATGAAGGGAAGATGAGGAGAGAGAGATTACTCGAATCGGGGAGCAATTAGAATTTTAGTTTGCGTCCCCAACCTAACTCGCGAAAAAGAATTAGAATTTTAGTATGGATAGAATTTTAGGAAAAATAAATTCATCAAATTAGAGCCCAGTTCGATAAGGCTTTAAAGTATGCTTTTAAAAAATTTATCAAATATGCAGTAGTAGTGTATTTTACGCCATATCTAATAACACAAAAGAATTTTTGGCCAATCTTACAATACAATTTTTTTATAGTACTAATAAAATGAAATACCGTCAAATGCATGTGAATTTGGAATTTTTTTGCTTGAGATTTCTTCTTCTAAATCAAAATATTATTTTTAATTTCATAATAAAATTATGAGAACTTGAAATCCAATTGGTTTCGACGGTAAGAATCATAAATAGCATAGAAAATAAGAGAAAGAAACTTTCTTTTTTCCATTTTGGCAGATTGCAAAAAATGAAAATTTTGAGTACATATTAGGAGAAAAAACTGAGAGAATAGAAGAAGTAGAACTTGGTTAACTGCCATTATTAATTTTTTTTTATTTGCAAAATATTCAAAAAGAGCAAGAGTTGAGTGCAGAAGTAATTTCTTATTTTTTAACTCAGGATATTATATAAAAGGATATTTATAAAATAGACTTAAATTGTTTGTACATAGCAAGAAATGAATGAGCAGGAGCTGGTTAAACTTTTTTTAATTTGTGATTGCATGTGATAATTTGGAGAAGAAGAAGTTTCAGTTTGTATATTCATAAAGTAATTACATCAATATATATAGATACAAGAGAGTAGATAAGAAAATGAGTAGTAAGATAAGATAAGATATGGATATCTAACAATAGGATAAAGATATCTAAAGATAAGAGTATCTAACACCCCCTCAAAGTCACGTTGAATCAAACATCGAGAGTTTGAACAAATCTCGTGAGACTTAGTTGAGGTCAGTGCCTTGGTGAGTAAATCAGCCAACTGAGTTTCGGAAGGAACATAAGGAAGAGTGATCTTACCTTTTTCATATACCTGACGAGTAATATGACAGTCGACCTCAATATGTTTTGTGCGATCATGAAATACAAGTATAACACCCCGCTTTCCGAATACGTACATAGTTGCGTATTCATATTTTCTGATCGTATTTTTTGATTTACTTCCTGTATTTGTTTTGTATTATGATTTATTTATATGATTGTTTTGCCTTGGATCTGAATTCGTGAACTCGGAGTCAGCCCTACTCTGAACCGGGGGACGGATCCTAGATTATTGCTCGATTTGAATTTTTTGGTATTCTGATTTGACCGATTTCAGTTTCAAATATCATTTTCCAATATTCTAGATTTTTTATGATTTTCTGGAATTTTCTTGAATTAAGTTGTAAATCTTCAAAACCGGGGTCGACCGATACCGCTGCTCGAATCTCGGATTTTTAATTTACAAACGGAATTGAAATTCTAAAAAACGGCTTTCCTATAACTTCTTAAAATCACATTTTCTATGTAAATACTTTTTCTGAGAATTTTCTAAATTTATCAAAATTCCCCTGGATTTGGTGTCGGCCAGTATCACTGGTTGATTCCAAGAATTTTAGTTTTCAATTGGAATCAAATCTCTAGATTCTGATTTCATATTACTTCTTAAAATTATAATTTCTCCTTTCAGGCATTTTCTGAGATTTTTCAGATTTTATCAAAATCCGGCCGACCCGGTGTACACCGGTGTCAACGGTTGACTTCAGGATTTTTATTATGAAAATAGAATTGAATTTCTAAAATCAATTTCACCAAAAATTTTTATATAATATTTATTATTTTTGAGAAGCTTTCCAAACTACTAAATTTTTTGGACTTTTTCGGAGTTTTCGGTGTTTTCCCAGATACCGGAATTTTATCCAGATATTTTACTTTTCTTTTTTTTCATTTTTCTCTCTCCTCGCTGTTTGACACGGAGAGGGGTTGGCTGGTGTAACGCTTCCTGGAATCAGATGGAAAAGATTACAGCCGGCTTAATCTTCCGGTTACAAGGGAGGGGGAATATTGAATCTTGAATTCCCCCTTTGTTTAGTGCTGGGTTCTTCGTGTGGCGGTGGAGAGTGAATCTTGTTCTCCGTTGACCGGATGACTGTTCGGACCGTCGGGGATCTTCTCTTCGGTCGGTAGAGGGAGTAACTCAGCTCCGTCTACCAAAACTCTAGAGGAGGAGGTAGGCGAAGAGCGGCTAGTACTCAGTAAGCTCGCTGAAGGGTTTCTCTCTCTCTGTCGTTGATCTCTCCTTTGATTGTCGTCTTTTTTCCTTCTCATCGTCAATTGTCCTCCTCTCCTTCAATAGTGACGGGACTATTTATAGGGTTTTTAGGGGGTGATCGTGCCCCCTAAAAGTGCTCCACGATGAGGGCCAACTTCCCCGCTACATGGGCGGTGGATGGCGCCATAATCGGGGTGGTTGCAACCGAGACGTGGGTGTCGATCCGACGCGTCTTGATGCTGAGGCGCGGGCTTCGGGCTGACGCGCCTTGATGCTGAGACGCGGGCTTCGGGCTGACGCGCCTTGATGCTGAGACGCGGGCTTCGGGCTGACGCGCCTTGATGCTGAGACGCGGGCTTCGGGCTGACGCGCCTTGATGCTGAGACGCGGGCTATCTCTCGCGTCTTAATGCTGAGACGCGGGCTTCGGGCTGACGCGCCTTGATGCTGAGACGCGGGCTATCTCTCGCGTCTTGATTGTCACATTTAGCCTTGCGCCTGGATCTTGGATCTCTGTGTTTTGATGGCTTGTCTTGGTGATTTTTAGACAGCCTACAGAACCCCCTCCAAAGTTTTTGACATTCCGCAGTTAACTGGGACGGATTTCGAAATACTTTGGACTCTAGCTGAGTTCGCCTTCATGACTAGACTGTTGATGCTTCGGGTTTGATCTTATCTGGAGTTTCGTGAGTGTACTGTTGAACTCTTTGAAGCTCCCAGAGTTGATCATGTTGAGTGTTTAGATGCACAGTCTAAACCTCTCCGATTGCTTTTAGTCTGTCATTGGCGCGCTTTAAGCCAGGAGTGGTTGGTCGTCTGCTTGCGTCAGTGTACTGTTGAACTGATTTTGCAGAAGCAGGAGGCCAAACGCAGGTTCTTTTTCAAAAAGCAGAGATGGTACTGCTGTAAAGGCGCGATTTCTGTAATCGTGCGTCCTTTGGCACTGGAGACGCGACTGATTTTCAGAAGGTAGACGCGATATTTGGCCAGACTGAAAGGACGCGAATTTCTTAGAGAGACGCGACCTTCCAAATGCATTCATGGAGAGGCTGACGTGGCATGTCCATCGAGGAGGTGCGTTCTTTGGGCGCGAATTCTGTGCCATGTCATGATTACGCCGCCAGCTGGCCTAGGGAACCGGCGAAATTTCGCCTTTTGGCGCGCGGATTTCCTAGTTCATTAAATGAACTGCTCCACGTGTCGACTGCTGACTCGTGGCGGGGTTGCGACGCATGATCTTCTCCGTTCAGAAACGATTTGGTTACACGCGTCAAGCGGTGACTCGCTGCAGCGTCTACCGGGCCACGCGCCGCGTATCTTCGCGAATCCCTGTGCCTATAAAAGGCAACAGTTGGAGAGATGCATCCTCTTCTCCGAACGTACTTGCTGAGAAAAAAGAAAGAATTTCCTTCTCTGTTCATCTTCGAACTCGCTCGGATTTTTGAACTTTAATGGCCCCCAAGATGAAACCGAGTGCATCGTCCTCAAGGGCGACCGTCGCCGAGGCTGAGAGAGACGCTTCCTCTGCGCAGGAGGCTGTTTTCCGAGGTAAAATGCCTCTTCGGCGTGGGTTTCGCCATTAAAACAAGTTCATAGAACCCTAAGAACCCTTAACACAGAATCGTGTTTGATTCTCGGACGCAGTCCTTGAGATGATAACCGGGGCACAGGTTTGATGACCTGGCGTCGTTAAACTCTGCGTTTCGGATCTTTCACTTAGAAAATCTCTAGTTGTGAAGGATTCGAACGCGGTCTTGGTTTGCAGAACGCGGACTTGATCCTTGCGTTCTGCGCCATCAGCTGCCAATTTTGATGAATCTGGCGTCTGAGTCCAAGTACTTAGAGAAATTCGCAAGTCTTGGTTTGCAAAACGCGGACTCGATCCTTGCGTTTTGTGCCACTTGACGCGGATTTGCAGGTCTGGACGCGGGTTTGATAACTTCTGCGTCCAGTATCTCTTCTGCGTTTGGACGCAGATTCGCAGGTCTGGACGCGGGTTTGATAACTTCTGCGTCCAGTATCTCTTCTGCGTTTGGGCGCAGATTCGCAGGTCTGGACGCGGGTTTGATAACTTCTGCGTCCAGTATCTCTTCTGCGTTTGGGTCATGAACACTTAGCATTTTTCAGCATTTCTCCTTGCTTTTAATGAAGTATCTGATTGTGTCCTTTTCTTTCGCAGTGCGACATGTTTCTGGCCCACTCGTCAAGACGCGCCATTTTGGACATGTAGGTGGTGCTGACCAGAGCTTGACCTTCGTGCAAAGAATGAGTGTCCCATTGACTGCTGACCAGTCGCCGGATCGCAGGGAGAGGTTCTCTAATGTTGACAGGAGAACCTTTCGGGCGCTTATGACCGATGCAGCATTCACAACGGATGCTCGCGTTCCGCTGGAGAAGCCTGCCTTCTTCTTTGGAGATCGCATTCATGATGACGGCCGTCGTGTGTCTGAAGGAACTTACAAATGGCTCCGTCAGATAGGGGATGGACGATTGTTTCTTCCGGATATGGAGAGGATGTTCCCGTTGTTCTACTTCCAACACATGTCCATCCCTCGGAAGATGGAATGGGACATTTCCCAATCTGTCCCTGAAATCACCCTTGGTGACTTTGGCTTCCAGAGGGTAAACCGCCATGATAGTCATGACAGGTCAACCGTCGGCCTATTCCCCGCGTCGCGCAAATCCAATATTCCGGTCGGGGAGATACCACAGCTTGCTGCTACCTTCCTTAACTCGTTTATGGAAGTGGAGGGTGACTATCCTACCGAGTTCCGTGCGCATGGGTGGATCCATTCTACGGGGAATATTTGGTGGAGCAGGATGGTGGGTTTTGTCCTCACCGATCTTAAAGAGCTGCTAGAGCATGTGGGACTATACCCGGCGATCAGGGCCGTACAGTGGGGTATCCCACCGAGCTCTCACAATTTCTTCGGAGTCCTGGAGCGATATAACTCTCTGACGGGGACATTCTTCACCCCGGTTGGAGAGATGGGCCTGGCACTGCACGAGCTGCATGAGGTCTCGGGGCTGGCATCAGGGGACATTCCTTATGAGGAATATGTCCCTACCACTAAGGAGCTCCACATTTTGGAAAAAGAGTTTCCCGCAATATATGAGACCTACTGGGAGGTGATGTGCCACTTCCACATCTGCGGCCAGATAACTACCTGGAGATCAGGAGGAGTCAAGCAGTTGTCTTGGGCTAGTTATCTGTTCAACAACGTTAGCAATAAAGACCTCCCGATAACCCGACTGGCTGCCAGCTCTGATAGGGAAATCGAAGACAGGATTGATCAGGCTCCGAACAGCTTCTACACCACGGAGTCGAACGAGGACGGTTTCGACCCTGACTTGGTTTTTGAAAGCTTTCACCATCAAGCCCGGACTCCCATCTCTAGTCGAGCACTGTTGGCGGGCTTCTTGATGCTGTGGTTGAAGCGTTGTGTGTGTGCCCACGCTTATTGTTGCCGACGTGGTGTACCCGGCGGTGCTCCTGGCTCATGGCAGCCCCATAGCTCTTCTTCCGGCTGTGGTGGCCGGTATTCAGAGTGGGCTACGGGCGTTAGCCAAGAATTTCTGCGAGCCCCCGAAGACTGTTGACCCCCATGGAAAGCCATATGTCGACTCAGAGGGGAATCCGAAGGTGAAGCGCCCTAACCCTCGGGTTGAGCTGCCTTATACGTACCTCATGGCTTGGTACGTGATGCATTGCCCTTCTTTGATGACGGCGGCGCGTGGGGGCACGGTTCGTATCCCATTTGTGCAGCGGCTGGAACGTTCGGAGTGGCGTGACACCTACCTGTATTATATTAGGAAGTGTCTTTCCTGCGCCACGAACTACCAGCTCAACCGCTGCTTTCCAGACGTTCCTGGTGCGGCTTTCGGGGAGTTGTTCGCTGATATCGCTGGTCGGGATGACTTCACACAACTGCCTGCGGGAATCTTCTGGTGGTTGATCAACATCCGGCCGGGATATGTGATGTTCCGGCAAGGGACTTCCTGCACCATCGAGCCATACATGCCGAACCGTTTTGCCCGACAGTTTGGCTACGATCAACTCTATGTCGGGAACCCCAATGCTCGGCTCGCCTTCGAAGGGAACCTGTTCGAGGGTGCTCGGGCCTGGTATTACAGTGTGGCTGGAGGGACGGGAGCAACATTCCGTCTACCCAACGAGACGCCCAAGTGCCGCACGAGCTTCAGCTTCTGCGCTTGGTACTTCCAAGCCAGCCAGACACCAGACCTTGTTCCGGAGTCTTCATGCCTTGAGAGCATCAATGCACATCTCGAGGCCAGGTCAGAGTCCGGTAAACGTTCGAAGCTTATCGACCAGTATCTGAAGGCTTATAAGGAGGTCAAGAGACGGTCGAGGAAGGAGCCACAAGCAGCGAGGGCGGAGCCGCGACCGGCAAGGGCAGAGCCTCGAACGACAAGGGCTGAGCCACCAGCCACGAGGGAGGAGCCGCGGGCAAGGAGGTCTAAGCAGTTGGCGAGCAAGCGTAGTCGACGCTCTGCTTCTATTGCTGAGCCTGCCCCAAAGAAGGTTCGGAGGGACTTAACAGCTGAAGTCTCCCAATTCGGAGATATCTCTGCTGGAGTTGAGGCTCCTCCTGAAGACGTCCCTGTTAGGGTTGAGGAACCGTCGGAAGATGAAGATTTCCCCACCCTAGTCCGTGCTCCTAGGTCGCGCAGTAAGACCGTGGAGGAAGGGGAGCTTGTTGACGAGTCCACTGCCGCCGAAGATGACGAGTCAGTGGAGGTCGACATAATGACTGGAGGGGATGTTGAGATTGCAGGCATCTCAGTTCAACCCGAGCCTTTTTCTGCTCATGATGGGAGAGACGAGGCACGGCAGCCGGGGTCTCCTAGCATCTTCATTTCCAGTCTTAGGGCAGTCGACCCTAGTCCTACCACTGGGGTAATTGGAGGTAAGGCTCCTGTTGCGGAGCTTCCTCGCGTTGCGCTGTCGTCTTCTTCGATATCGGGGGAAAGCGCCTTTGAAGACGAGACCGACTATGGCGATGAACCCGCTCTTCCTGATCAGAGCAAATTCTTCCACATCTCGGAGGAGGAAATATATGGGGGCGAGCCATCGACTGCACCATCGTTGGCGATTATCCCTACTGAAGGTACTCTTCCCATCTTCTGTCTAATTTTCTCTTTGCATATTGAAGAGGATGTTTTAACATTCTTCTTTCACGCTGCAGGGCCAGCCGGAGACGCCGACGCTACAACCTCTTCGCGTGTCGAGGAGATGGTGAAAGAGTTGACCCAGCCTGAGAGGATTGAGGTCTCGGCTGCTGAGATACCCTCAAAGGGGGCAGCTGTTGAGATCGGGGAGCCTTCCACTCTGCCAGAAGAGGAAGGAACCACTGAGGCTGAGGAGGCTCTCACTCTGCCGGCGAGGAGGTTACTGCTGAAGCGGGGGAGACTTCCATTCCGCAGGATTTGACGTCTCCGGACCTCCAACCTGGTAAGGCAGCTCTGATGCTTTAAATGTTTCGCTTTTCTACCATTGTGGCTAACATCGCGATAACTTGCAGAGAGGACTGAGGGGGTTCAGGTAGAGAGTTCGACGGTCGGCACCCTTCCAGAAGGCCAGACAGCTCAGGTCTCGGTGGAGGTTTCTGAGGAGGTCGTGCTTACTACCCCCTCATTGATCGTGGAGGCTCCTGCAGAGGTAGTACCTCCGGAAGTGTCAGCGGCCGGTCTAGCTCTTGCCGTCTCGACGGCCAGCACGACTCTTGTGCGAGAAGATCCGCCTTATATCCCCTGTCCTGTGACAGAAAAGGGGTCGGGAAGCTTCCTAGGTGGTGAAGGCATGGGGGAACTGGCACGTCAGATGGTGCAGCAATTCTTCGCTTCGATGGGATCATGTATTGATCTCATCTTACGTGGAAACAGCTCGTTCCAATTTGCCCAGACGCTTCTTAAAAATCTGGCCGTGAACGTTGAATTAACCGGAGGCCCTTCACTTGCCAAGGCGTGTCTGCAGGTGGTAGAGCAACTGGGAGACTACCTGCAGGAGCTGGAGTCCTTGGAAGATACTGGCTCTTTTAGTGAGGCCCAGGCCACCCTGACTAGGCTCCTAGCTGCTCAAGAACAAGAGCGACAGGAGGCGGAGGCACAAATTGCTGCAGAGGCCCGCAGCCTTGAATATTCCCAGGCTGAATGTCAAAAACTAACTGCCAATTCAAGGGAATCCGAGCTTACCATGCAGAGCACTGAGCAAGTCATCATCAGTGCTCGTGACACCATTGCCAAGGCTCGGGACACCATTGCCAAGGCGGAAGCTGTGCTTGCGTTCAATGAGAAGAAGCTCGTTACCATCAAAGAGGAGCTTGAGGAGCAACAAGCTGCTAAGGCGCGAGCTGAAGAGAGTCTGTCTCTACACTCTTCCAGGGTGGAATCTCTGCGAGCGCAGCTGGCTGCAAAACCCTTCCTATCTGAAGAGGAGCTGCGGGTCCAAGCCATGGTGGAGGCTGAGAAGGCGCGTCAGATCAAGATGCATCATCTCAGGGAACAAATCCGTTCCTTGGCGAGCCAGGACGTTTAGCCTTCTTTTCTTTTTCCCCTCTCTTTTTTTTTTTGTAAAGAAGAGGACACTCTGCTCACCAAGAGTGTTTGTATCTACTTTTATCATTTTTGAAATAAAAGTATGAAAAAATTTTATCCCCTTCTTCTTTGCGTTGCTGTGGATGAATCCACCTGGCTGTGAATGCTAGACTTAGGTAAGACTAAGTTCTTTCAATGAGACGCGGCGTCGGCTCTAAGTCTTCTTGATGAGACGCAGCATAGACGCAGCATAGAGTGAAAACGCGGCCTCCGAACGCAGCGTCAATCACAGGGTGAGACGCGGTTCTTAGTTCATGAGAACTTAGGCAGGACTAAGTCCTTTTGACAAGACGCAGCATCAATCCATAGGGAGACGCGGCCATCATTGTTTCATGAGACGCGGCATTCGTTCAGGGAGACGCGGCTCTGAATAACGCGGATCTGCTTCTGCGAAGAAGGAAGCGGATCAGGCAGACGCGGGAGACGCAGCCTTGTGCCTTTCCCTTAATTCAAAAATGGATTAAGTGCTCTCTGAGGGGACGCGACTTTGACTCGCGCGGGCATCTTTCTGGGACGCGGATGTGTGGATAGTTCTTCAATCCGCGTCTGGGTGTAAACTCCCAGGCGTTACATACAGCCTGTCATAGGGATTTGGTGTGATCTTTAAATATCAGATGCGGATTTTCCGCTTTGTTTCCCGAAGCAGTTGTCCACGCGTCGGCTGCTGATTGGGCTTGAGTATTGATTCTCTTAAACGAGAAACCAGTGCGGGCGGTTGGAGATCAGCGCCAGCGGCGGTTCTCGAAGCAGCGTTACACGCGTCCGGCCCTTATTGGATCTTGGCAGTTGTGCAGTTATTAATGCCGGCGGTTCAGATTACGGGGCCATTAATCGCTATTATCAGGAGCTGCCTATAAATAGGGCGCCCCTTCTCCCTTCAATCCTGCCTTTGGACTACTTTGTTTTTTGAAAGAGAGAGCGCTTTGAGAACCTTCATCTTCCTCAGACAATTGTCTCCATGGATGAGGATGGCTCTGAAGATGACCCAGGGCTTTTAAGCTCCTGTTTGGTCTCTTTAGGAGAAAACATCTCTTTGCCCTGTGACCGCGTTTGCGTCCTGGTGCAGAGAGTACAACTCTTGACAGAGGTCTCCACGGGTATGCCGTTCGTTTCACCATGACATTTTAGATTTACTATGGCCTGTACCTTGGCTTCATGTCATCTGGACCCCCTCATGAAGTCTGCATTGGTGCACTCCTTCTGGAATTTGTACCATGGACCTGAACTTCTCCGGACGCGCGTGCAGGAATCTTTGGCACTTGGCGTTGGCGCGTTTTATGGCTAATGCCTTAGCGCGTTTCATAGCCAATGCCTTGGACGAATTCCAAAAAAGGTTTCAGACCCGCACCTTGCAACTCCTGTTCATGGAGATGGCAATTTTCGGCGTCTGTGCCTTTTCGGCGTTTGTGCTCTTTGACCTAGGCACAGAATGGGACCGCGTTTTGATTCGCGTTTGTCTCTGCTGACGCAACAGTTTGGCTTGCTGCGCGTGTCATTCCTGCGTCTTGGCAGACTGCATGGATCATTCCCGCGTTTGGCTGACTGCGTGGATCATTCCCGCGTTTGCCTCTGCTGACTTAGTTTTTCTCTGTTTACACTAAGTTGCAGATTGTTCTAATTCTCTCTTTTTGTTCCTTGCAGGCTTGCTGGGCCCTTGGAAGAATACTTCGGTCGGCGAACTCGTTCAACGTTCACCTATGAGAGAATATATTATGGTCCTCGTCACCTATAAGAGAGTATATTACATCTCTGACGAGGACCCAACCCTCGCCAAGGTCTCTTCAGATCTGGTGCAAGAGACGGATAGGCTGAGTATCGGCGAGGGTGGTCCGGCGGTTGCGGCGGCGGATGAGATCCTCTTCCTCTCCCTACCCCAGAAGTGACATCAAGGACATTCCGTTGGATGGCCTGCTGGGGAAAGGGATGGTGATGAATGCAGGACTTTCTGCTGCCGCTGGACCTAGTGGAGGGTAGCATCCTTTGTGATGACTCCTAAACTTCCTCTCTCACCCCAGGAGTGACTCCATGTTTGTTGGATGGTCTGCTAGGGAAAGAGACGCGCCTGAACGAAGGGTTGCAGGACCTTCTGTTGCCACCGGACCTCAAGAACACCATTGCTCTTAGCTTAATCAGCTAGGGCGCTTTCGACTTTGCGTCATCGCCATGGCGCAATCGGTTCCAATTATGCACCTGAGATCAGATGCGGTTTCAAGGAGTGAGTACGGCCTCTGAGAGAGAGAGGGACTTCTTTGTACTCCTTAATTGTAACACTCATCTAATTGTATAAGAGAGCGTTTTGTATCACTTTCATATGCTTGAATATCAATAAAAGTGACACTTTTCTTTTTGCCTCTTTCTGTTGTCTTGAATGTTTTGTTTTAGAAGCAAAAGAATGATTTTGGTGGACCCGCCACTTTATAAAGAAAGTGACAAGTAGAGTGTGTACCCCCAGAGAAGGTGAACTTTTATCAAGGATTTGGGATTAACTTGATTTAAGATCAGCTGGGGATTTTGATGGAAGCATTGTTTATCGGTGTAATGTTAACCAACAATGCCTCCAAAATGAATTTGATATTCGGTGGGGAGAATATCAAATGAAACTAGACTCGTGGGGAATCTAGTGAGATTTTACCGTTAGAGGTGTGATATTAACTTAACGGTTTAGAAGTAGCCTTGTCAGAAGTGTAATGTTAACTTGACAAGGACGTGAGTTAGAGGTGTGATATTAACCTAACTCATCAGCATCTCAGTTTTATTTGGGAAAACTGAGGGTGTCACTGTCATAGGTGTGATGTTTAACTTAACAGTGATAGTAATGCTAGAGGTGTAATGTTGAACTTGGCATTGGTCGTCTCGGCTTAAAAAAGTCGAGGAAAGGTCATAGCCATAGGTGTATTGTTGAACTTAGCAATGACTCGGATGCTAGAAGTGTAGTGTTAACTTGGCATCGTCCGTCTCGGCTTGGACAAGGAAGTCGAGGAAAGGTCATAGCCATAGGTGTATTGTTGAACTTAGCAATGACTCGGATGCTAGAAGTGTAGTGTTAACTTGGCATCGTCCATTTCAGCTTCGATATGGAAGTCTGAAGAAAGGTAACTGTCAGAGGTGTGATATTAACTTGACAGGCACTCGATGTACCGCTTAGAGGTATAATGTTAACTTAAACAGTAGTTTGTCAGAGGTGTGATATTAACTTGACAAGAATTTGCTTGCGATGGGAGCAATTTGAGGACCTGTCATTCTATTGATGAGAATTGACAAGCAGAATTTGAAGTGCCAGAGGTATAGTGTTAACTTGGCAAATTTGAGAGTTTGTTACTCTATGCAGAGTTAACAAGCAGGTTTGTACTCGACGAGGAGTATTCATTACTAGAGGTATAGTGTTAACATAGTAATGATTGCATTTTGTGGTCCTACCATTCTATGGATGAGAATTGGTAAGGGATTTTTGGAGGGAAGAGTGGAATCAAGTCCCCTTAGGATTTTTAGCAAACCCTCAGCTATCAACGGATTTGACATGCCTTTACCAACTACCGTTTGAGTTGGGCTAGCCATGCTATTCCCCTCAGTATGATGAGTTGTCGAGGACTTATGTTGGGCTTAAAGGCCAACATTTTCCTCTATCCTTAGCCGTCGAGGGCGTCGGATCAAATGGGAACGTGTCCCTTAGGATTTTTAGCAAATCCTCAGCTGTCAACGGGTTTGACATGCCTTTACCAACTACCGTTTGAGTTGGGCTAGCCATGCTATTCCCCTCAGCATGGTGAGTTGTCGAGGACTTATGTTGGGCTTAAAGGCCAACATTTTCCTCTATCCTTAGCCGTCGAGGGCGTCGGATCAAATGGGAACGTGTCCCTTAGGATTTTTAGCAAATCCTCAGCTGTCAACGGGTTTGACATGCCTTTACCAACTACCGTTTGAGTTGGGCTAGCCATGCTATTCCCCTCAGCATGGTGAGTTGTCGAGGACTTATGTTGGGCTTAAAGGCCAACATTTTCCTCTATCCTTAGCCGTCGAGGGCGTCGGATGTTTGATCAGAGGTGTACTTTTAACTTGATCGGAAGAAGAGTACTATTAAGGATAGTACTTCTTCAAGAATTTGCCATTGATCGGCATCATGAGTGTATCACCATTTGAAGTTATGAGGCGATATGATCCATTCGAGTAGACTGACTCTACCACAAATGGTCCCTCCCATTTGGGCTGAAATTTTCCTTTTGTCTTGTGCGTCATGACCATGGGTCTTCGGACAGCTAAGACAAGGTCGCCTTTCTTGAAAGTTCGCGCTTTGACTTTCTTGTTGAAGGCTCTGGTGATACGAGCTTGGTAAAGCTCGATTTGTTGTTGGGCCTGCAAACGCTTGTCGTCTAAGGCTTCCAACTCCTGGAGTCGCTGCTGATGCTTCTCCTCAGTTGTCATTTCCGCTGTCAAGGCGACGCGTAGAGAGGGAATTTGTATTTCCAATGGAAGGACGGCTTCGCATCCGTATACCAAGGAAAATGGCGTGGCTTTAGTTGGGGTTCGCACCGTTGTGCGGTAGGCCCATAAGCATTCACCCAGCTTGTCGTCCCAGTCTCGTTGACTTTTCGAGACGAAATTTTGAGAAGCTTGCCAATAGTCTTGTTGAAGGCTTCTGCAAGACCGTTAGCAGCAGGATAGTATGCCGTTGAGGACACACTCTGGATTCTGAACTTCGCGCAGAATCTCTGGAAGGCCTGGCTGATGAACTGGGGTCCATTGTCATGGATGATACGCCGAGGCACACCGAAGCGGTAAATAACGTGATGTTTCACGAACTTGATCACGTTAGAAGATTTCACCTCTTTCAAAGGGATAGCTTCGGCCCACTTAGAGAAGTAATCGGTTATCGCTAGAATGAACCGATGTCCTTTCGATGATGGTGGGCTGATAGGGCCAACTACGTCCATCCCCCACATTTCAAACGGCCAAGTAGAGGTCGTTGAGTGGAGGTACCCTGGTGCTTGATGGATGAAATCGCCGTGTATTTGGCAGGCGTAACATCTCTTAGCATAAGCGACAGCATCGGCAATCATCTTGGGCCAATAGTAACCCATCCTTTGGAGTCGATGTGCCAATTTCGGGCCAGGTTGATGAGCTCCACAAGTACCATCGTGGGCTTCTTTCAATACTCCTTGGGCTTCTTTTGATGAGAGGCATCGGAGCAGGATCCCGTCATGCGATCGACGATACAATGTTCGCGAAATCGCATTATAGTAGAATTTGGGGGCTTTCCTCCGAATGGCGGCCGCCTCCTTGGTGTCTTCGGGCAGAATGCCGTATAAGACAAAATCAATGTAGGGGAATCGCCAGTCTTTAAGCCCTGAAGCGGTCGACACTTCAAGTGTTTCCTTGTCGTGATGGTCTCCCGTTGACCCTGGACAGTCCCCGAGGGGAATTTTTGGACAGTATAGGTCGTGGCTATAGACGAATACTTTCTCCATTGCTCCAGCTGGAAGAGCTAAGGAAGCAGCGAGGGATGCGAGTGCATCCGCATGTGCATTTTGCCTGCGCGGTACATGGTCGATGTAGAAGTTTGAAAACCTTTCGGCCATGTGAATTGTCGCGTTGTAGTAGGGTACTAGATCTTCATGTCTGGCCTCGTACTCTCCGCGAACTTGGCTGACGATGAGTTTAGAGTCACCGTAAGCCTCGAGATTTTTAACGCCAATCTCATCGGCGAATTGCATCCCAATCAAAAGAGCGTTGTATTCCGCCACATTGTTGGAGCAGGGCTCGGTTAACGAGATAGCTCGGGGAATCACATAATTTTGTGGGGAGACGAGTACTACTCCTACCCCCGCTACTATGTGTCCCTTCGGGCTTGTCCTTGATGCACCGTCGAAGAAAAGTTGCCATACTTGACTTTCGAACGATGTCTGAGTCAGGTAGACTTCGGCGGCCTCATCTGGGAGATCCTCATAGAGTTTGGCTGCCCTTGGATCTGGGTGCTCAGCTAGGAAGTCCGCCACCGCTTGTCCTTTAATGGCCTTCTGGGGTAAAAAGTGCATCTCATATTGGGATAACAATATAGCCCATTTTGCCAGCCGGCCATTTAGTGAAGAAGGCTTTGTCATAAGTAACCTCAGAGGGTTGACTTTTGATATGACATTTATAGTCTGGCCTACCAGATAGTGTCGCATTTTCTGAATGGCGAACACTAGTGCCAAACATTCCTTCTCGATCGGGTTGTACCGATGTTCGGCTCCGATCATTGTTCTACTCAGATAGTAGATTGCCTGTTCTCGTCCTTGTTCATCATTTTGAGCTAGTAGAGCTCCCAAGGAATGATCCATTGCTCGGACGTACACCAGGAAAGGCTTTCCGGACACCGGAGCTGCAAGGACTGGTGGTTGGGTGAGGTAGTGTTTGATCTCCTCAAATGCTTTTTGACAAGCGTCGTCCCAAATGAATGAAACACCCTTTTTCATCAGCTTGGCGAAGGGTTGGCATCTCCCGGAAAGGTTTGATATGAACCTGCGGATGTACGCCAATCGTCCTTGTAATCCCCTGAGCTCCTTGAGGCTTCTGGGGGGTTGCATCTCTTGGATAGCGCGGACTTTCTCTGGATCCAAATAGATTCCTTTGGAAGTCACAACAAATCCTAGGAATTTGCCACTGGCTACCCCCAGGAAGGATTTGGTGGGGTTCATCTTCAATTGATGAGCCCGCATGATGTCGAAGACCACCTTCAGGTCTGCTATGTGATCACCTTTAGTGCGACTCTTCACCGCGATGTCATCGACATAGCATTCCACCGTTTTTCGCATTTGCTGATGGAAAATGGCGTTCATGGCCCTTTGGTATGTTGCCCCTGCATTTTTCAGTCCGAAGGGCATGACGGTGTAACAATATACCCCTAGAGGAGTCCTGAAGGAGGTATGCTTTTCGTCATCGGGATACATCTTGATTTGATTGTATCCTGAGAACCCGTCCATAAAGGACATTCGCTCGAATCCACAAGTATTGTCAATCATGACATCTGTGATTGGCAATGGGAATTCGTCTTTGGGGCAGGCCTCGTTTAGATCACGGAAGTCGATGCAGATCCGGATCTTCCCGTTCTTCTTGGCGACGGGGACGATGTTGGCTACCCAGTCGGGATGTTGTTCTTCCCGGATGAAGCCAGAATCGATGAGCTTTCTGACTTCTGATTGAATTGCCTCCATTATCTCTGGACGGAACCGTCGCTGCTGTTGTTTAACAGGCTTCATGTCTGGATTGATGTTGAGGCGATGCATAGCCACTTGAGGATCAAGTCCAGGCATGTCCTCATAATTCCAGGCGAAGACATCTATATACTCTTGTACAAGAGATATTAAATCCTTCTTCTCTGGAGGCGACAGGCCGTCACTTATGAAGATGGGCTTGGGGTTGGTCTCATCTCCTAGGTTGATCTGAACAACCTTGTCATCTGTGGGTGGCTCACGCTGTTCAAAGCGGATATCCCAAAGAGCATTCAAATGTTTGATCCAAGGATCTGTATCAGGTTGGATCATTTCTTCAACTTCATCTTCCAGATGGCCTGTTGAAACCATGTTTACTGAAAGCCCTTTGAAGATGTTGCCGACACTGACATCTGACTCCCATGATGACGTGTCTGAAGAGCAATTGTTGCTCGACGATTCTTGAGGATCAGAGGCTGATGGGACCGGAGTTGATACATAGCCCAACCCCCTGCGCGTCCGATGATAATAATCGGGGGCCTTCCCTTTTGGCACAAAGGATCGAAGTAGCGTCCTCCTTCCTTTGCCGAAGTTCAACCCGGGCTTGTTGGTTATATCGTACCCCATTTGCTTCATCATTCTGAGTGCCTTCGATTCATAATGGTCGAGCTGAGGGGATTCCTCCTCGCTTTCTGATTCTTCACGGGGCATTGGTTCAGACGAGATTCGCCCAAAAAGTATTGGTCTTTGGCCTTTTCGTCTTGCCGGAACCAAGAATATAGACTCCTGCGCATCGCCATTATCCTGGTATGTCCCGAAAGATGATTTTACTGGTACATGCAATGATGTCAAAGCATCCATTGCCGACCAGATGTCATCGTCTACGTCGGTAGTAGTATCCGACGGTATAGAATCGGATGCACACGCAGAAAAATATTCAAAGTCTAGATTCTCATTAATATACCAACCGCCTGCATCGTCGGTGGTATTATCAACATCGAGCTTATTAGTGCTCTTTACAAGTGGTTTTAACTCCCACAGGCACTTTTCTTGCTCGGGCTCAGTGTCAGCCTCATTACCAGAGTCTGGCGCCTCCAGTTGCGGGGTTTCGTCCACTGGATCCTGATATAAAAGGGAATCCGTGAAATAATTCTCGACTCCCTTGAACGGATACCTTTCGGCAACCAACGTTTGCACCTTCCCACTCGCGTCAATGTATTTCATGACTTGGTGAAGAGTGGAGGGAACGATGGAGTTGCGGTGGATCCATGGTCGTCCTAGCAGCAGATTGTAGGAAGTGTCGGCGTCGATGACATAGCATGTCACCTCCGACTTGAGGCTCCCAATCTGGCACTTGAGCTTGATCTTCCCCATTGGACGGGTGCCGTTGGCATTGAACCCGTAGATGGTCGTCTGTGTAGGGCTCAGACGGTGAGTAGGGATGCCGAGGTGTTGCATGACTCGGCGGGGCATAATGCTCAATGCGGACCCTGGATCTACCTGAATGCGGTTCACCTCAGATGATCCGATGTAACCTGTGAAGTACAGGGGTCGATCGTGTTTCCCTTTCACCTGCATATCATCTGCCGTGAAGGTGATGCAGGGGGTATTCTGGGAAGTGTGGAGGCAATCCTCTACATCTTCCTCCTTCGGCACCTGGGTCATGAAGACCTCAGCATTTGCCAGAGCTTCTTGCAGAGCCTCTCTGGTTGACTTTGATAGCCTCAGGAGTTCATACAAGGTGATGCGTGCCGGGATGTTGGCTAGTTGAGCCAAGACATCGAAGTGGTAAGGTGTCGAGGATCCTTCCGCTGCACCTTTTGGAAGGGCTCGAGAGAACCGAGTCTCCTTCTGCTTTGCCACAGGTGGCTTCGTGGAGGGCTTGGCTGATTCTACGGCTGGTTGCGGAGAAGCCGCTGCCGTCTCGCCGTACTGCTTCAAGTATGCCTGTCCTGAACGGGTCCCCGCCATCGGTTGGCTGGGCTCTGCGGCCAGGACTATTGTTTCCTCTTCTGAATCAGTCAGCGAGGGAACATCATCCTCTGCTTCTCGGGAGGAAGCACATACCACATGGCAGGACGAAGCTTTTGCCTTGCCTTTGGACTTCCTGTTGGTTACAGTAGTCCATTGTTGTTCATCGACGAGGTCAGGGTGGACCCACATGGTTTCCCCCTGAGGTGTAGGGACGGCTACCAAGCCCTTCTCCTGCTGCTGGTGAGGGTCTGTGTTGACCACTCTTAATTCTCCTCTTGGAATAGGAGTTACCCCCGCAGGCGTTGGAGGTTGTCTCCCGAACTGGAGAACCGACGTTACATTGGCCGTGACCTTCTTCTGCTCTGGTCGGAGCTTGAGCACCTCCGCGTCAATCAAAGCCTGAAGAATGTCCTTGAAGACGTAGCAGCTTTTGGTAGGATGTCCCAACATCCTGTGGTACATGCAGTAGTTGGGATTGTCGGTCTTGCCGACTTCCTCCGGGCGTCTAATTTCAGGGAGTTTCAGTCGATTGCTCTTGTTGAGTAGCTTGAAGAGCGAATCGACGTGTTCCTCCTTGAAGGAATACTGCTTGTTGGGGCGTGGCTGGCTTGAAGAGCCACTTGCCCTGCCTGTTTGAGGTTTGGCGGGAGATTTGGTCTCCGTCGCCAAATTATCCTTCCGCTTCGTCTGGAGGGAGGTGTCTGGTGCCGGTGCACGCCTTGTCGACCTTTCCGGCCGCAGCTTGCCTTCCTCTGCCTTAACACGGGCAACAATCTCCTCAGCCTGTTCACCCTGTTGGACTAACTGCTTCCAGGTGCGGCTTTCAGCAACTCCTATTTGAGCAAGGAGTGAGGTTTGGAGATTGTGGCGGCATGTTTCCACCAGGGTGGCCTGGGTCATACCGCTTGGGCACCGGAGTGCCGTGTTCCGAAATCTTTCCACGAAAGATTTGACGGACTCCCCTCTCCGCTGTTTGGTAGCTAAAAGGGTGGGCATTGTGACTTCGGAGTCATCTTCGAAGAAGCGTGTCAAGAACAGCTTCTCTAGATCCCCCCAGTTCTTGATAGAACCCTCCGGGAGCTTCATAAACCACTCAAAAGCCAACCCTTTCAGGGTGCCGATGAACAGTCGCGCCAGGATGGCGTCATTATCTACCACATTCCCGGTCTGGGATTTGAAGTAGTAGATGTGCTGGTTGGGTGACCCCTTCCCGTCGAATGCTTGGAGGGTTGGAGCCTTGAACTTAGGAGGGTATGGAACTAAGTCCCACTCAGCCGGATAGGGCCGGACCACTCCTGCTTCTTGGAGGTCCTTGCGATTGGCAAGGGCCTCGAGGCGTCGTTCCAATTGACTCACCCTCTTAGCATGAGTCTTCTCCTGGTCTTGGTCGCTTCTTGCCTGCGACGAGGGCTTGGACACATCCGAGGTAGATCGTCGTGTCTCGTCAGAAGATTCGGAGGGTGGGCTTCCTCCCTTTCTCCCTTTCCCCTTCGGCCGTCTAGGGGGAGATCTCGCTCTTTCTTCAAGCAATTTCTCAAGCATATGCTTAAGGGAGTCAATGGATCTCTGTTGAGAGGCGATTATATCCATCTGGTGCTTCTGCGTCTGTTCTAAACGCCTGGTCGTCTCCTCAGGAGTGTCGGCCATGTAGGCGGAAGCCTCCTTCTCGACGGAAGAGTTTGAAGCCTGCGACTCCACTATAGCGGAGTGAGAACCACCCATTCTAATGCCGCGGGCTAAGGCATTATAGTCAATTGGGGGAATGGCCCCTGTCCGGGTGCGAGTGTGTTGATACACCCCCTCCGGCTCAGAGTCAGATTCCTCTGAGTTGACCATTAGTTGTTTTTCCTTGCTTCTGCTAGTCATGTTTGCAGTAAGCTCCGGGTATTCAACATCTGAGAAGGTTCTCCTCCTGTGGGAGCGTCTTCTTTTGGCTGACGGGGGAATCAGGGTCAGCTGTCTGATTAAGGACTGCTGGTGCACGCCTGATCCATAATGGCATCCAGAGAGCATATGGATGAGTTGCTGACAGCAGCATGACGAAGTGGCTTGATTGGCACTTCTTTTCCTTGTCAAATAATCCCTCAAATCCGTGGGAGGGGGATTAAAGAGACTGGTCTCGCGACGTCGAAGACGGGAGACAGTCATGTGCTGTTCAGCCTGGACGCAGACTTCAGGGACGCGACTCTCATGACGCGGCTGTATGACGCGCGCGCGAGTCTCGCGTTGCTGCCTGATGCGTTTAGGCAGAGTTGCTTGAGAGAGAGTGGGCTGCTGGGCCCCACGCCTATGAGTGCGTACTTCCTGCGTTTGAAAAGACGCGGAGGTTTCACCCTGGCGTTTGATGAGTTGGTCCTCAGAGGACTCAACTTGAGGGGTCTCGCGTTTGGGTCTCCAAACGCGGATCTCACGCACTGGACGAGGTGCGGGCAAGGCATCAGATTGTACGCCACGTCTACCCCCAGTCAGACAACCCACGGTTCCGACTTGGAGTTGACGCGCGCGTCTCCTCTGTCGACGCTCAGCATTTCGATTGCGTCGAGGAGGTGGAGAGAAACCAACAACATCCTGGTTTGTAGAACCAAGAGTGTTCACCACGCGGGTCTCCTGAGAGACGTTGACGCGGGTATTCTGCGCGACGCAGTTGATCGCAGCAGCAGTGGTGCCTGGAACCACGCGGGCCTTCTGGGAGGCGTTGGCGCGTGTGTTCTGTGCGACGCGGTTGATCGCAACAGCAGTGCCTGAGGTCACGCGGGCCTTCTGGGAGGCGTTGGCGCGCGAACTTGTTCGGCACAGTGGGCATCGGCACCCGGCAGAGCCTCAGATTGGGCTTCGGGTAGCTTCTCAGTTGAGACCCTGCGGCAGACGCGGGTCTTTGGGCTCTTGGAGCCAGAAGAGAGGAACTCTTCATACTTCGCCTGGTCGAACTCGACAACGAGTGTTTCGACCATCTTCCCTTACGGAGAACATCATCCTGCGCCACGATCTGTTCGTCAGTGACGAAAGTAGTCCCCAGCGGAGTCGCCATCTCTTGTTTGACACGGAGAGGGGTTGGCTGGTGTAACGCTTCCTGGAATCAGATGGAAAAGATTACAGCCGGCTTAATCTTCCGGTTACAAGGGAGGGGGAATATTGAATCTTGAATTCCCCTTTGTTTAGTGCTGGGTTCTTCGTGTGGCGGTGGAGAGTGAATCTTGTTCTCCGTTGACCGGATGACTGTTCGGACCGTCGGGGATCTTCTCTTCGGTCGGTAGAGGGAGTAACTCAGCTCCGTCTACCAAAACTCTAGAGGAGGAGGTAGGCGAAGAGCGGCTAGTACTCAGTAAGCTCGCTGAAGGGTTTTCTCTCTCTCTGTCGTTGATCTCTCCTTTGATTGTCGTCTTTTTTCCTTCTCGTCGTCAATTGTCCTCCTCTCCTTCAATAGTGACGGGACTATTTATAGGGTTTTTAGGGGGTGATCGTGCCCCCTAAAAGTGCTCCACGATGAGGGCCAACTTTCCCGCTACATGGGCAGTGGATGGCGCCATAATCGGGGTGGTTGCAACCGAGACGTGGGTGTCGATCCGACGCGTCTTGATGCTGAGGCGCGGGCTTCGGGCTGACGCGCCTTGATGCTGAGACGCGGGCTTCGGGCTGACGCGCCTTGATGCTGAGACGCGGGCTTCGGGATGACGCGCCTTGATGCTGAGACGCGGGCTATCTCTCGCGTCTTAATGCTGAGACGCGGGCTTCGGGCTGACGCGCCTTGATGCTGAGACGCGGGCTATCTCTCGCGTCTTGATTGTCACATTTAGCCTTGCGCCTGGATCTTGGATCTCTGTGTTTTGGTGGCTTGTCTTGGTGATTTT
>JAVJIF010032058.1:0-158173 GCA_038442645.1 Agave tequilana
TCAGTAAGCTCGCTGAGGGTTTTCTCTCTCTCTGTCGTTGATCTCTCCTTTGATTGTCGTCTTTTTTCCTTCTCGTCGTCAATTGTCCTCCCCTCCTTCAATAGTGACGGACTATTTATAGGGTTTTTTAGGGGGTGATCGTGCCCCCTAAAAGTGCTCCACGATGAGGGCCAACTTCCCCGCCTATTGGCGGCGGATGGCGCCATAATCGGGGTAGTTGCAACCGAGACGTGGGTGTCGATCCGACGCGTCTTGATGCTGAGGCGCGGGCTTCGGACTGACGCGCCTTGATGCTGAGACGCGGGCTTCAGGCTGACGCGCCTTGATGCTGAGACGCGGGCTTCGGGCTGACGCGCCTTGATGCTGAGACGCGGGCTATCTCTCGCGTCTTGATGCTGAGACGCGGGCTTCGGGCTGACGCGCCTTGATGCTGAGACGCGGGCTATCTCTCGCGTCTTGATTGTCACATTTAGCCTTGCGCCTGGATCTTGGATCTCTGTGTTTGGTGGCTTGTCTTGGTGATTTTTAGACAGCCTACAGAACCCCCTCCAAAGTTTTTGACATTCCGCAGTTAACTGGGACGGATTTCGAAATACTTTGGACTCTAGCTGAGTTCGCCTTCATGACTAGACTGTTGATGCTTCGGGTTTGATCTTATCTGGAGTTTCGTGAGTGTACTGTTGAACTCTTTGAAGCTCCAGAGTTGATCATGTTGAGTGTTTAGATGCACAGTCTAAACCTCTCCGATTGCTTTTAGTCTGTCATTGCGCGCTTTAAGCCAGGAGTGGTTGGTCGTCTGCTTGCGTCAGTGTACTGTTGAACTGATTTTGCAGAAGCAGGAGGCCAAACGCAGGTTCTTTTTCAAAAAGCAGAGATGGTACTGCTGTAAAGGCGCGATTTCTGTAATCGTGCGTCCTTTGGCACTGGAGACGCGACTGATTTTCAGAAAGTAGACGCGATATTTGGCCAGACTGAAAGGACGCGAATTTCTTAGAGAGACGCGACCTTCCAAATGCATTCATGGAGAGGCTGACGTGGCATGTCCATCGAGGAGGTGCGTTCTTTGGGCGCGAATTCTGTGCCATGTCATGATTACGCCGCCAGCTGGCCTAGGGAACCGGCGAAATTTCGCCTTTTGGCGCGCGGATTTCCTGTTCATTAAATGAACTGCTCCACGTGTCGACTGCTGACTCGTGGCGGGGTTGCGACGCATGATCTTCTCCGTTCAGAAACGATTTGGTTACACGCGTCAAGCGGTGACTCGCTGCAGCGTCTACCGGGCCACGCGCCGCGTATCTTCGCGAATCCCTGTGCCTATAAAAGGCAACAGTTGGAGAGATGCATCCTCTTCTCCGAACGTACTTGCTGAGAAAAAAGAAAGAATTTCCTTCTCTGTTCATCTTCGAACTCGCTCGGATTTTTGAACTTTAATGGCCCCCAAGATGAAACCGAGTGCATCGTCCTCAAGGGCGACCGTCGCCGAGGCTGAGAGAGACGCTTCCTCTGCGCAGGAGGCTGTTTTCCGAGGTAAAATGCCTCTTCGGCGTGGGTTCCGCCATTAAAACAAGTTCATAGAACCCTAAGAACCTTTAACACAGAATCGTGTTTGATTCTCGGACGCAGTCCTTGAGATGATAACCGGGGTGCAGGTTTGATGACCTGGCGTCGTTAAACTCTGCGTTTCGGATCTTTCACTTAGAAAATCTCTAGTTGTGAAGGATTCGAACGCGGTCTTGGTTTGCAGAACGCGGACTTGATCCTTGCGTTCTGCGCCATCAGCTGCCGATTTTGATGAATCTGGCGTCTGAGTCCAAGTACTTAGAGAAATTCGCAAGTCTTGGTTTGCAAAACGCGGACTCGATCCTTGCGTTTTGTGCCACTTGACGCGGATTTGCAGGTCTGGACGCGGGTTTGATAACTTCTGCGTCCAGTATCTCTTCTGCGTTTGGACGCAGATTCGCAGGTCTGGACGCGGGTTTGATAACTTCTGCGTCCAGTATCTCTTCTGCGTTTGGGCGCAGATTCGCAGGTCTGGACGCGGGTTTGATAACTTCTGCGTCCAGTATCTCTTCTGCGTTTGGGTCATGAACACTTAGCATTTTTCAGCATTTCTCCTTGCTTTTAATGAAGTATCTGATTGTGTCCTTTTCTTTCGCAGTGCGACATGTTTCTGGCCCACTCGTCAAGACGCGCCATTTTGGACATGTAGGTGGTGCTGACCAGAGCTTGACCTTCGTGCAAAGAATGAGTGTCCCATTGACTGCTGACCAGTCGCCGGATCGCAGGGAGAGGCTCTCTAATGTTGACAGGAGAACCTTTCGGGCGCTTATGACCGATGCAGCATTCACAACGGATGCTCGCGTTCCGCTGGAGAAGCCTGCCTTCTTCTTTGGAGATCGCATTCATGATGACGGCCGTCGTGTGTCTGAAGGAACTTACAAATGGCTCCGTCAGATAGGGGATGGACGATTGTTTCTTCCGGATATGGAGAGGATGTTCCCGTTGTTCTACTTCCAACACATGTCCATCCCTCGGAAGATGGAATGGGACATTTCCCAATCTGTCCCTGAAATCACCCTTGGTGACTTTGGCTTCCAGAGGGTAAACCGCCATGATAGTCATGACAGGTCAACCGTCGGCCTATTCCCCGCGTCGCGCAAATCCAATATTCCGGTCGGGGAGATACCACAGCTTGCTGCTACCTTCCTTAACTCGTTTATGGAAGTGGAGGGTGACTATCCTACCGAGTTCCGTGCGCATGGGTGGATCCATTCTACGGGGAATATTTGGTGGAGCAGGATGGTGGGTTTTGTCCTCACCGATCTTAAAGAGCTGCTAGAGCATGTGGGACTATACCCGGCGATCAGGGCCGTACAGTGGGGTATCCCACCGAGCTCTCACAATTTCTTCGGAGTCCTGGAGCGATATAACTCTCTGACGGGGACATTCTTCACCCCGGTTGGAGAGATGGGCCTGGCACTGCACGAGCTGCATGAGGTCTCGGGGCTGGCATCAGGGGACATTCCTTATGAGGAATATGTCCCTACCACTAAGGAGCTCCACATTTTGGAAAAAGAGTTTCCCGCAATATATGAGACCTACTGGGAGGTGATGTGCCACTTCCACATCTGCGGCCAGATAACTACCTGGAGATCAGGAGGAGTCAAGCAGTTGTCTTGGGCTAGTTATCTGTTCAACAACGTTAGCAATAAAGACCTCCCGATAACCCGACTGGCTGCCAGCTCTGATAGGGAAATCGAAGACAGGATTGATCAGGCTCCGAACAGCTTCTACACCACGGAGTCGAACGAGGACGGTTTCGACCCTGACTTGGTTTTTGAAAGCTTTCACCATCAAGCCCGGACTCCCATCTCTAGTCGAGCACTGTTGGCGGGCTTCTTGATGCTGTGGTTGAAGCGTTGTGTGGTGCCCACGCTGCCACACGAAGTTATTGTTGCCGACGTGGTGTACCCGGCGGTGCTCCTGGCTCATGGCAGCCCCATAGCTCTTCTTCCGGCTGTGGTGGCCGGTATTCAGAGTGGGCTACGGGCGTTAGCCAAGAATTTCTGCGAGCCCCCGAAGACTGTTGACCCCCATGGAAAGCCATATGTCGACTCAGAGGGGAATCCGAAGGTGAAGCGCCCTAACCCTCGGGTTGAGCTGCCTTATACGTACCTCATGGCTTGGTACGTGATGCATTGCCCTTCTTTGATGACGGCGGCGCGTGGGGGCACGGTTCGTATCCCATTTGTGCAGCGGCTGGAACGTTCGGAGTGGCGTGACACCTACCTGTATTATATTAGGAAGTGTCTTTCCTGCGCCACGAACTACCAGCTCAACCGCTGCTTTCCAGACGTTCCTGGTGCGGCTTTCGGGGAGTTGTTCGCTGATATCGCTGGTCGGGATGACTTCACACAACTGCCTGCGGGAATCTTCTGGTGGTTGATCAACATCCGGCCGGGATATGTGATGTTCCGGCAAGGGACTTCCTGCACCATCGAGCCATACATGCCGAACCGTTTTGCCCGACAGTTTGGCTACGATCAACTCTATGTCGGGAACCCCAATGCTCGGCTCGCCTTCGAAGGGAACCTGTTCGAGGGTGCTCGGGCCTGGTATTACAGTGTGGCTGGAGGGACGGGAGCAACATTCCGTCTACCCAACGAGACGCCCAAGTGCCGCACGAGCTTCAGCTTCTGCGCTTGGTACTTCCAAGCCAGCCAGACACCAGACCTTGTTCCGGAGTCTTCATGCCTTGAGAGCATCAATGCACATCTCGAGGCCAGGTCAGAGTCCGGTAAACGTTCGAAGCTTATCGACCAGTATCTGAAGGCTTATAAGGAGGTCAAGAGACGGTCGAGGAAGGAGCCACAAGCAGCGAGGGCGGAGCCGCGACCGGCAAGGGCAGAGCCTCGAACGACAAGGGCTGAGCCACCAGCCACGAGGGAGGAGCCGCGGGCAAGGAGGTCTAAGCAGTTGGCGAGCAAGCGTAGTCGACGCTCTGCTTCTATTGCTGAGCCTGCCCCAAAGAAGGTTCGGAGGGACTTAACAGCTGAAGTCTCCCAATTCGGAGATATCTCTGCTGGAGTTGAGGCTCCTCCTGAAGACGTCCCTGTTAGGGTTGAGGAACCGTCGGAAGATGAAGATTTCCCCACCCTAGTCCGTGCTCCTAGGTCGCGCAGTAAGACCGTGGAGGAAGGGGAGCTTGTTGACGAGTCCACTGCCGCCGAAGATGACGAGTCAGTGGAGGTCGACATAATGACTGGAGGGGATGTTGAGATTGCAGGCATCTCAGTTCAACCCGAGCCTTTTTCTGCTCATGATGGGAGAGACGAGGCACGGCAGCCGGGGTCTCCTAGCATCTTCATTTCCAGTCTTAGGGCAGTCGACCCTAGTCCTACCACTGGGGTAATTGGAGGTAAGGCTCCTGTTGCGGAGCTTCCTCGCGTTGCGCTGTCGTCTTCTTCTTCGATATCGGGGGAAAGCGCCTTTGAAGACGAGACCGACTATGGCGATGAACCCGCTCTTCCTGATCAGAGCAAATTCTTCCACATCTCGGAGGAGGAAATATATGGGGGCGAGCCATCGACTGCACCATCGTTGGCGATTATCCCTACTGAAGGTACTCTTCCCATCTTCTGTCTAATTTTCTCTTTGCATATTGAAGAGGATGTTTTAACATTCTTCTTTCACGCTGCAGGGCCAGCCGGAGACGCCGACGCTACAACCTCTTCGCGTGTCGAGGAGATGGTGAAAGAGTTGACCCAGCCTGAGAGGATTGAGGTCTCGGCTGCTGAGATACCCTCAAAGGGGGCAGCTGTTGAGATCGGGAGCCTTCCACTCTGCCAGAAGAGGAAGGAACCACTGAGGCTGAGGAGGCTCTCACTCTGCCGGGCGAGGAGGTTACTGCTGAAGCGGGGGAGACTTCCATTCCGCAGGATTTGACGTCTCTGGACCTCCAACCTGGTAAGGCAGCTCTGATGCTTTAAATGTTTCGCTTTTCTACCATTGTGGCTAACATCGCGATAACTTGCAGAGAGGACTGAGGGGGCTCAGGTAGAGGGTCCGATGGTCGGCACCCTTCCAGAAGGCCATACAGCTCAGGTCTCGGTGGAGGTTTCTGAGGAGGTCGTGCTTACTACCCCCTCATTGATCGTGGAGGCTCCTGCAGAGGTAGTACCTCCGGAAGTGTCAGCGGCCGGTCTAGCTCTTGCCGTCTCGACGGCCAGCACGACTCTTGTGCGAGAAGATCCGCCTTATATCCCCTGTCCTGTGACAGAAAAGGGGTCGGGAAGCTTCCTAGGTGGTGAAGGCATGGGGGAACTGGCACGTCAGATGGTGCAGCAATTCTTCGCTTCGATGGGATCATGTATTGATCTCATCTTACGTGGAAACAGCTCGTTCCAATTTGCCCAGACGCTTCTTAAAAATCTGGCCGTGAACGTTGAATTAACCGGAGGCCCTTCACTTGCCAAGGCGTGTCTGCAGGTGGTAGAGCAACTGGGAGACTACCTGCAGGAGCTGGAGTCCTTGGAAGATACTGGCTCTTTTAGTGAGGCCCAGGCCACCCTGACTAGGCTCCTAGCTGCTCAAGAACAAGAGCGACAGGAGGCGGAGGCACAAATTGCTGCAGAGGCCCGCAGCCTTGAATATTCCCAGGCTGAATGTCAAAAACTAACTGCCAATTCAAGGGAATCCGAGCTTACCATGCAGAGCACTGAGCAAGTCATCATCAGTGCTCGTGACACCATTGCCAAGGCTCGGGACACCATTGCCAAGGCGGAAGCTGTGCTTGCGTTCAATGAGAAGAAGCTCGTTACCATCAAAGAGGAGCTTGAGGAGCAACAAGCTGCTAAGGCGCGAGCTGAAGAGAGTCTGTCTCTACACTCTTCCAGGGTGGAATCTCTGCGAGCGCAGCTGGCTGCAAAACCCTTCCTATCTGAAGAGGAGCTGCGGGTCCAAGCCATGGTGGAGGCTGAGAAGGCGCGTCAGATCAAGATGCATCATCTCAGGGAACAAATCCGTTCCTTGGCGAGCCAGGACGTTTAGCCTTCTTTTCTTTTTCCCCTCTCTTTTTTTTTTGTAAAGAAGAGGACACTCTGCTCACCAAGAGTGTTTGTATCTACTTTTATCATTTTTGAAATAAAAGTATGAAAAATTTTTATCCCCTTCTTCTTTGCGTTGCTGTGGATGAATCCACCTGGCTGTGAATGCTAGACTTAGGTAAGACTAAGTTCTTTCAATGAGACGCGGCGTCGGCTCTAAGTCTTCTTGATGAGACGCAGCATAGACGCAGCATAGAGTGAAAACGCGGCCTCCGAACGCAGCGTCAATCACAGGGTGAGACGCGGTTCTTAGTTCATGAGAACTTAGGCAGGACTAAGTCCTTTTGACAAGACGCAGCATCAATCCATAGGGAGACGCGGCCATCATTGTTTCATGAGACCGGCATTCGTTCAGGGAGACGCGGCTCTGAATAACGCGGATCTGCTTCTGCGAAGAAGGAAGCGGATCAGGCAGACGCGGGAGACGCAGCCTTGTGCCTTTCCCTTAATTCAAAAATGGATTAAGTGCTCTCTGAGGGGACGCGACTTTGACTCGCGCGGGCATCTTTCTGGACGCGGATGTGTGGATAGTTCTTCAATCCGCGTCTGGGTGTAAACTCCCAGGCGTTACATACAGCCTGTCATAGGGATTTGGTGTGATCTTTAAATATCAGATGCGGATTTTCCGCTTTGTTTCCCGAAGCAGTTGTCCACGCGTCGGCTGCTGATTGGGCTTGAGTATTGATTCTCTTAAACGAGAAACCAGTGCGGGCGGTTGGAGATCAGCGCCAGCGGCGGTTCTCGAAGCAGCGTTACACGCGTCCGGCCCTTATTGGATCTTGGCAGTTGTGCAGTTATTAATGCCGGCGGTTCAGATTACGGGGCCATTAATCGCTATTATCAGGAGCTGCCTATAAATAGGGCGCCCCTTCTCCCTTCAATCCTGCCTTTGGACTACTTTGTTTTTTGAAAGAGAGAGCGCTTTGAGAACCTTCATCTTCCTCAGACAATTGTCTCCATGGATGAGGATGGCTCTGAAGATGACCCAGGGCTTTTAAGCTCCTGTTTGGTCTCTTTAGGAGAAAACATCTCTTTGCCCTGTGACCGCGTTTGCGTCCTGGTGCAGAGAGTACAACTCTTGACAGAGGTCTCCACGGGTATGCCGTTCGTTTCACCATGACATTTTAGATTTACTATGGCCTGTACCTTGGCTTCATGTCATCTGGACCCCCTCATGAAGTCTGCATTGGTGCACTCCTTCTGGAATTTGTACCATGGACCTGAACTTCTCCGGACGCGCGTGCAGGAATCTTTGGCACTTGGCGTTGGCGCGTTTTATGGCTAATGCCTTAGCGCGTTTCATAGCCAATGCCTTGGACGAATTCCAAAAAAGGTTTCAGACCCGCACCTTGCAACTCCTGTTCATGGAGATGGCAATTTTCGGCGTCTGTGCCTTTTCGGCGTTTGTGCTCTTTGACCTAGGCACAGAATGGGACCGCGTTTTGATTCGCGTTTGTCTCTGCTGACGCAACAGTTTGGCTTGCTGCGCGTGTCATTCCTGCGTCTTGGCAGACTGCATGGATCATTCCCGCGTTTGGCTGACTGCGTGGATCATTCCCGCGTTTGCCTCTGCTGACTTAGTTTTTCTCTGTTTACACTAAGTTGCAGATTGTTCTAATTCTCTCTTTTTGTTCCTTGCAGGCTTGCTGGGCCCTTGGAAGAATACTTCGGTCGGCGAACTCGTTCAACGTTCACCTATGAGAGAATATATTATGGTCCTCGTCACCTATAAGAGAGTATATTACATCTCTGACGAGGACCCAACCCTCGCCAAGGTCTCTTCAGATCTGGTGCAAGAGACGGATAGGCTGAGTATCGGCGAGGGTGGTCCGGCGGTTGCGGCGGCGGATGAGATCCTCTTCCTCTCCCTACCCCAGAAGTGACATCAAGGACATTCCGTTGGATGGCCTGCTGGGGAAAGGGATGGTGATGAATGCAGGACTTTCTGCTGCGCTGGACCTAGTGGAGGGTAGCATCCTTTGTGATGACTCCTAAACTTCCTCTCTCACCCCAGGAGTGACTCCATGTTTGTTGGATGGTCTGCTAGGGAAAGAGACGCGCCTGAACGAAGGGTTGCAGGACCTTCTGTTGCCACCGGACCTCAAGAACACCATTGCTCTTAGCTTATCAGCTAGGGCGCTTTCGACTTTTGCGTCATCGCCATGGCGCAATCGCTTCAATTATGCACCTGGGATCAGATGCGGTTTCAAGGAGTGAGTACGGCCTCAGAGAGAGAGGGACTTCTTTGTACTCCTTAATTGTAACACTCAATCTTATTGTATAAGAGAGCGTTTTGTATCACTTTCATATGCTTGGATATCAATAAAAGTGACACTTTTCTTTTTGCCTCTTTCTGTTGTCTTGAATGTTTTGTTTAGAAGCAAAAGAATGATTTTGGTGGACCCGCCACTTTATAAAAGAAAGTGACAAGTAGAGTGTGTACCCCCAGAGAAGGTGAACTTTTATCAAGGATTTGGGATTAACTTGATTTAAGATCAGCTGGGGATTTTGATGGAAGCATTGTTTATCGGTGTAATGTTAACCAACAATGCCTCCAAAATGAATTTGATATTCGGTTGGGGAGAATATCAAATGAAACTAGACTCGTGGGGAATCTAGTGAGATTTTTACCGTTAGAGGTGTGATATTAACTTAACGGTTTAGAAGTAGCCTTGTCAGAAGTGTAATGTTAACTTGACAAGGACGTGAGTTAGAGGTGTGATATTAACCTAACTCATCAGCATCTCAGTTTTATTTGGGAAAACTGAGGGTGTCACTGTCATAGGTGTGATGTTTAACTTAACAGTGATAGTAATGCTAGAGGTGTAATGTTGAACTTGGCATTGGTCGTCTCGGCTTAAAGAAGTCGAGGAAAGGTCATAGCCATAGGTGTATTGTTGAACTTAGCAATGACTCGGATGCTAGAAGTGTAGTGTTAACTTGGCATCGTCCGTCTCGGCTTGGACAAGGAAGTCGAGGAAAGGTCATAGCCATAGGTGTATTGTTGAACTTAGCAATGACTCGGATGCTAGAAGTGTAGTGTTAACTTGGCATCGTCCATTTCAGCTTCGATATGGAAGTCTGAAGAAAGGTAACTGTCAGAGGTGTGATATTAACTTGACAGGCACTCGATGTACCGCTTAGAGGTATAATGTTAACTTAAACAGTAGTTTGTCAGAGGTGTGATATTAACTTGACAAGAATTTGCTTGCGATGGGAGCAATTTGAGGACCTGTCATTCTATTGATGAGAATTGACAAGCAGAATTTGAAGTGCCAGAGGTATAGTGTTAACTTGGCAAATTTGAGAGTTTGTTACTCTATGCAGAGTTAACAAGCAAGGTTTGTACTCGACGAGGAGTATTCATTACCAGAGGTATAGTGTTAACATAGTAATGATTGCATTTTGTGGTCCTACCATTCTATGGATGAGAATTGGTAAGGGATTTTTGGAGGGAGAGTGAATCAAGTCCACTTAGATTTTTAGCAAACCCTCAGCTATCAACGGATTTGAGATGCCTTTACCAACTACCGTTTGAGTTGGGCTAGCCATGCTATTCCCCTCAGCATGATGAGTTGTCGAGGACTTATGTTGGGCTTAAAGGCCAACATTTTCCTCTATCCTTAGCCGTCGAGGGCGTCGGATCAAATGGGAACGTGTCCCTTAGGATTTTTAGCAAATCCTCAGCTGTCAACGGGTTTGACATGCCTTTACCAACTACCGTTTGAGTTGAGCTAGCCATGCTATTCCCCTCAGCATGGTGAGTTGTCGAGGACTTATGTTGGGCTTAAAGGCCAACATTTTCCTCTATCCTTAGCCGTCGAGGGCGTCGGATGTTTGATCAGAGGTGTACTTTTAACTTGATCGGAAGAAGAGTACTATTAAGGATAGTACTTCTTCAAGAATTTGCCATTGATCGGCATCATGAGTGTATCACCATTTGAAGTTATGAGGCGATATGATCCATTCGAGTAGACTGACTCTATCACAAATGGTCCCTCCCATTTGGGTTGGAATTTTCCTTTCGTCTTGTGCGTCATGACCATGGGTCTTCGGACGGCTAAGACGAGGTCGCCTTTCTTGAAAGTTCGCGGTTTGACTTTCTTGTTGAAGGCTCTGGTGATACGAGCTTGATAAAGCTCGATTTGTTGTTGGGCCTGCAGACGCTTGTCGTCCAAGGCTTCCAATTCTTGGAGTCGCTGTCGATGCTTCTCCTCTGTTGTCATTTCCGCTGTCAAGGCGACGCGTAGAGAGGGAATTTGTATTTCCAATGGAAGGACGGCTTCGCATCCGTATACCAAGGAAAATGGCGTGGCTTTAGTTGGGGTTCGCACCGTTGTGCGGTAGGCCCATAAGCATTCACCCAGCTTGTCGTCCCAGTCTCGTTGACTTTTCGAGACGAACTTTTTGAGAAGCTTGCCAATAGTCTTGTTGAAGGCTTCTGCAAGACCGTTAGCAGCAGGATAGTATGCCGTTGAGGACACACTCTGGATTCTGAACTTCGCGCAGAATCTCTGGAAGGCCTGGCTGATGAACTGGGGTCCATTGTCATGGATGATACGCCGAGGCACACCGAAGCGGTAAATAACGTGATGTTTCACGAACTTGATCACGTTAGAAGATTTCACCTCTTTCAAAGGGATAGCTTCGGCCCACTTAGAGAAGTAATCGGTTATCGCTAGAATGAACCGATGTCCTTTCGATGATGGTGGGCTGATAGGGCCAACTACGTCCATCCCCCACATTTCAAACGGCCAAGTAGAGGTCGTTGAGTGGAGGTACCCTGGTGCTTGATGGATGAAATCGCCGTGTATTTGGCAGGCGTAACATCTCTTAGCATAAGCGACAGCATCGGCAATCATCTTGGGCCAATAGTAACCCATCCTTTGGAGTCGATGTGCCAATTTCGGGCCAGGTTGATGAGCTCCACAAGTACCATCGTGGGCTTCTTTCAATACTCCTTGGGCTTCTTTTGATGAGAGGCATCGGAGCAGGATCCCGTCATGCGATCGACGATACAATGTTCGCGAAATCGCATTATAGTAGAATTTGGGGGCTTTCCTCCGAATGGCGGCCGCCTCCTTGGTGTCTTCGGGCAGAATGCCGTATAAGACAAAATCAATGTAGGGGAATCGCCAGTCTTTAAGCCCTGAAGCGGTCGACACTTCAAGTGTTTCCTTGTCGTGATGGTCTCCCGTTGACCCTGGACAGTCCCCGAGGGGATTTTTAGACAGTATAGGTCGTGGCTATAGACGAATACTTTCTCCATTGCTCCAGCTGGAAGAGCTAAGGAAGCAGCGAGGGATGCGAGTGCATCCGCATGTGCATTTTGCCTGCGCGGTACATGGTCGATGTAGAAGTTTGAAAACCTTTCGGCCATGTGAATTGTCGCGTTGTAGTAGGGTACTAGATCTTCATGTCTGGCCTCGTACTCTCCGCGAACTTGGCTGACGATGAGTTTAGAGTCACCGTAAGCCTCGAGATTTTTAACGCCAATCTCATCGGCGAATTGCATCCCAATCAAAAGAGCGTTGTATTCCGCCACATTGTTGGAGCAGGGCTCGGTTAACGAGATAGCTCGGGGAATCACATAATTTTGTGGGGAGACGAGTACTACTCCTACCCCCGCTACTATGTGTCCCTTCGGGCTTGTCCTTGATGCACCGTCGAAGAAAAGTTGCCATACTTGACTTTCGAACGATGTCTGAGTCAGGTAGACTTCGGCGGCCTCATCTGGGAGATCCTCATAGAGTTTGGCTGCCCTTGGATCTGGGTGCTCAGCTAGGAAGTCCGCCACCGCTTGTCCTTTAATGGCCTTCTGGGGTAAAAAGTGCATCTCATATTGGGATAACAATATAGCCCATTTTGCCAGCCGGCCATTTAGTGAAGAAGGCTTTGTCATAAGTAACCTCAGAGGGTTGACTTTTGATATGACATTTATAGTCTGGCCTACCAGATAGTGTCGCATTTTCTGAATGGCGAACACTAGTGCCAAACATTCCTTCTCGATCGGGTTGTACCGATGTTCGGCTCCGATCATTATTCTACTCAGATAGTAGATTGCCTGTTCTCGTCCTTGTTCATCATTTTGAGCTAGTAGAGCTCCCAAGGAATGATCCATTCTCGGACGTACACCAGGAAAGGCTTTCCGGACACCGGAGCTGCAAGGACTGGTGGTTGGGTGAGGTAGTGTTTGATCTCCTCAAATGCTTTTTGACAAGCGTCGCCCCAATGAATGAAACACCCTTTTTCATCAGCTTGGCGAAGGGTTGGCATCTCCCGGAAAGGTTTGATATGAACCTGCGGATGTACGCCAATCGTCCTTGTAATCCCCTGAGCTCCTTGAGGCTTCTGGGGGGTTGCATCTCTTGGATAGCGCGGACTTTCTCTGGATCCAAATAGATTCCTTTGGAAGTCACAACAAATCCTAGGAATTTGCCACTGGCTACCCCCAGGAAGGATTTGGTGGGGTTCATCTTCAATTGATGAGCCCGCATGATGTCGAAGACCACCTTCAGGTCTGCTATGTGATCACCTTTAGTGCGACTCTTCACCGCGATGTCATCGACATAGCATTCCACCGTTTTCCGCATTTGCTGATGGAAAATGGCGTTCATGGCCCTTTGGTATGTTGCCCCTGCATTTTTCAGTCCGAAGGGCATGACGGTGTAACAATATACCCCTAGAGGAGTCCTGAAGGAGGTATGCTTTTCGTCATCGGGATACATCTTGATTTGATTGTATCCTGAGAACCCGTCCATAAAGGACATTCGCTCGAATCCACAAGTATTGTCAATCATGACATCTGTGATTGGCAATGGGAATTCGTCTTTGGGGCAGGCCTCGTTTAGATCACGGAAGTCGATGCAGATCCGGATCTTCCCGTTCTTCTTGGCGACGGGGACGATGTTGGCTACCCAGTCGGGATGTTGTTCTTCCCGGATGAAGCCAGAATCGATGAGCTTTCTGACTTCTGATTGAATTGCCTCCATTATCTCTGGACGGAACCGTCGCTGCTGTTGTTTAACAGGCTTCATGTCTGGATTGATGTTGAGGCGATGCATAGCCACTTGAGGATCAAGTCCAGGCATGTCCTCATAATTCCAGGCGAAGACATCTATATACTCTTGTACAAGAGATATTAAATCCTTCTTCTCTGGAGGCGACAGGCCGTCACTTATGAAGATGGGCTTGGGGTTGGTCTCATCTCCTAGGTTGATCTGAACAACCTTGTCATCTGTGGGTGGCTCACGCTGTTCAAAGCGGATATCCCAAAGAGCATTCAAATGTTTGATCCAAGGATCTGTATCAGGTTGGATCATTTCTTCAACTTCATCTTCCAGATGGCCTGTTGAAACCATGTTTACTGAAAGCCCTTTGAAGATGTTGCCGACACTGACATCTGACTCCCATGATGACGTGTCTGAAGAGCAATTGTTGCTCGACGATTCTTGAGGATCAGAGGCTGATGGGACCGGAGTTGATACATAGCCCAACCCCCTGCGCGTCCGATGATAATAATCGGGGGCCTTCCCTTTTGGCACAAAGGATCGAAGTAGCGTCCTCCTTCCTTTGCCGAAGTTCAACCCGGGCTTGTTGGTTATATCGTACCCCATTTGCTTCATCATTCTGAGTGCCTTCGATTCATAATGGTCGAGCTGAGGGGATTCCTCCTCGCTTTCTGATTCTTCACGGGGCATTGGTTCAGACGAGATTCGCCCAAAAGTATTGGTCTTTGGCCTTTTCGTCTTGCCGGAACCAAGAATATAGACTCCTGCGCATCGCCATTATCCTGGTATGTCCCGAAAGATGATTTTACTGGTACATGCAATGATGTCAAAGCATCCATTGCCGACCAGATGTCATCGTCTACGTCGGTAGTAGTATCCGACGGTATAGAATCGGATGCACACGCAGAAAAATATTCAAAGTCTAGATTCTCATTAATATACCAACCGCCTACATCGTCGGTGGTATTATCAACATCGAGCTTATTAGTGCTCTTTACAAGTGGTTTTAACTCCCACAGGCACTTTTCTTGCTCGGGCTCAGTGTCAGCCTCATTACCAGAGTCTGGCGCCTCCAGTTGCGGGGTTTCGTCCACTGGATCCTGATATAAAAGGGAATCCGTGAAATAATTCTCGACTCCCTTGAACGGATACCTTTCGGCAACCAACGTTTGCACCTTCCCACTCGCGTCAATGTATTTCATGACTTGGTGAAGAGTGGAGGGAACGATGGAGTTGCGGTGGATCCATGGTCGTCCTAGCAGCAGATTGTAGGAAGTGTCGGCGTCGATGACATAGCATGTCACCTCCGACTTGAGGCTCCCAATCTGGCACTTGAGCTTGATCTTCCCCATTGGACGGGTGCCGTTGGCATTGAACCCGTAGATGGTCGTCTGTGTAGGGCTCAGACGGTGAGTAGGGATGCCGAGGTGTTGCATGACTCGGCGGGGCATAATGCTCAATGCGGACCCTGGATCTACCTGAATGCGGTTCACCTCAGATGATCCGATGTAACCTGTGAAGTACAGGGGTCGATCGTGTTTCCCTTTCACCTGCATATCATCTGCCGTGAAGGTGATGCAGGGGGTATTCTGGGAAGTGTGGAGGCAATCCTCTACATCTTCCTCCTTCGGCACCTGGGTCATGAAGACCTCAGCATTTGCCAGAGCTTCTTGCAGAGCCTCTCTGGTTGACTTTGATAGCCTCAGGAGTTCATACAAGGTGATGTGTGCCGGGATGTTGGCTAGTTGAGCCAAGACATCGAAGTGGTAAGGTGTCGAGGATCCTTCCGCTGCACCTTTTGGAAGGGCTCGAGAGAACCGAGTCTCCTTCTGCTTTGCCACAGGTGGCTTCGTGGAGGGCTTGGCTGATTCTACGGCTGGTTGCGGAGAAGCCGCTGCCGTCTCGCCGTACTGCTTCAAGTATGCCTGTCCTGAACGGGTCCCCGCCATCGGTTGGCTGGGCTCTGCGGCCAGGACTATTGTTTCCTCTTCTGAATCAGTCAGCGAGGGAACATCATCCTCTGCTTCTCGGGAGGAAGCACATACCACATGGCAGGACGAAGCTTTTGCCTTGCCTTTGGACTTCCTGTTGGTTACAGTAGTCCATTGTTGTTCATCGACGAGGTCAGGGTGGACCCACATGGTTTCCCCCTGAGGTGTAGGGACGGCTACCAAGCCCTTCTCCTGCTGCTGGTGAGGGTCTGTGTTGACCACTCTTAATTCTCCTCTTGGAATAGGAGTTACCCCCGCAGGCGTTGGAGGTTGTCTCCCGAACTGGAGAACCGACGTTACATTGGCCGTGACCTTCTTCTGCTCTGGTCGGAGCTTGAGCACCTCCGCGTCAATCAAAGCCTGAAGAATGTCCTTGAAGACGTAGCAGCTTTTGGTAGGATGTCCCAACATCCTGTGGTACATGCAGTAGTTGGGATTGTCGGTCTTGCCGACTTCCTCCGGGCGTCTAATTTCAGGGAGTTTCAGTCGATTGCTCTTGTTGAGTAGCTTGAAGAGCGAATCGACGTGTTCCTCCTTGAAGGAATACTGCTTGTTGGGGCGTGGCTGGCTTGAAGAGCCACTTGCCCTGCCTGTTTGAGGTTTGGCGGGAGATTTGGTCTCCGTCGCCAAATTATCCTTCCGCTTCGTCTGGAGGGAGGTGTCTGGTGCCGGTGCACGCCTTGTCGACCTTTCCGGCCGCAGCTTGCCTTCCTCTGCCTTAACACGGGCAACAATCTCCTCAGCCTGTTCACCCTGTTGGACTAACTGCTTCCAGGTGCGGCTTTCAGCAACTCCTATTTGAGCAAGGAGTGAGGTTTGGAGATTGTGGCGGCATGTTTCCACCAGGGTGGCCTGGGTCATACCGCTTGGGCATCGGAGTGCCATGTTCTGAAATCTTTCCACGAAAGATTTGACGGACTCCCCTCTCCGCTGTTTGGTAGCTAAAAGGGTGGGCATTGTGACTTCGGAGTCATCTTCGAAGAAGCGTGTCAAGAACAGCTTCTCTAGATCCCCCCAGTTCTTGATAGAACCCTCCGGGAGCTTCATAAACCACTCAAAAGCCAACCCTTTCAGGGTGCCGATGAACAGTCGCGCCAGGATGGCGTCATTATCTACCACATTCCCGGTCTGGGATTTGAAGTAGTAGATGTGCTGGTTGGGTGACCCCTTCCCGTCGAATGCTTGGAGGGTTGGAGCCTTGAACTTAGGAGGGTATGGAACTAAGTCCCACTCAGCCGGATAGGGCCGGACCACTCCTGCTTCTTGGAGGTCCTTGCGATTGGCAAGGGCCTCGAGGCGTCGTTCCAATTGACTCACCCTCTTAGCATGAGTCTTCTCCTGGTCTTGGTCGCTTCTTGCCTGCGACGAGGGCTTGGACACATCCGAGGTAGATCGTCGTGTCTCGTCAGAAGATTCGGAGGGTGGGCTTCCTCCCTTTCTCCCTTTCCCCTTCGGCCGTCTAGGGGGAGATCTCGCTCTTTCTTCAAGCAATTTCTCAAGCATATGCTTAAGGGAGTCAATGGATCTCTGTTAAGAGGCGATTATATCCATCTGGTGCTTCTGCGTCTGTTCTAAACGCCTGGTTGTCTCCTCAGGAGTGTCGGCCATGTAGGCGGAAGCCTCCTTCTCGACGGAAGAGTTTGAAGCCTGCGACTCCACTATAGCGGAGTGAGAACCATCCATTCTAATGCCGCGGACTAAGGCATTATAGTCAATTGGGGGAATGGCCCCTGTCCGGGTGCGAGTGTGTTGATACACCCCTCCGGCTCAGAGTCAGATTCCTCTGAGTTGACCATTAGTTGTTTTCCCTTGCTTCTGCTAGTCATGTTTGCAGTAAGCTCCGGGTATTCAACATCTGAGAAGGTTCTCCTCCTGTGGGAGCGTCTTCTTTTGGCTGACGGGGGAATCAGGGTCAGCTGTCTGATTAAGGACTGCTGGTGCACGCCTGATCCATAATGGCATCCAGAGAGCATATGGATGAGTTGCTGACAGCAGCATGACGAAGTGGCTTGATTGGCACTTCTTTTCCTTGTCAAATAATCCCTCAAATCCGTGGGAGGGGGATTAAAGAGACTGGTCTCGCGACGTCGAAGACGGGAGACAGTCATGTGCTGTTCAGCCTGGACGCAGACTTCAGGGACGCGACTCTCATGACGCGGCTGTATGACGCGCGCGCGAGTCTCGCGTTGCTGCCTGATGCGTTTAGGCAGAGTTGCTTGAGAGAGAGTGGGCTGCTGGGCCCCACGCCTATGAGTGCGTACTTCCTGCGTTTGAAAAGACGCGGAGGTTTCACCCTGGCGTTTGATGAGTTGGTCCTCAGAGGACTCAACTTGAGGGGTCTCGCGTTTGGGTCTCCAAACGCGGATCTCACGCACTGGACGAGGTGCGGGCAAGGCATCAGATTGTACGCCGCGTCTACCCCCAGTCAGACAACCCACGGTTCCGACTTGGAGTTGACGCGCGCGTCTCCTCTGTCGACGCTTAGCATTTCGATTGCGTCGAGGAGGTGGAGAGAAACCAACAACATCCTGGTTTGTAGAACCAAGAGTGTTCACCACGCGGGTCTCCTGAGAGACGTTGACGCGGGTATTCTGCGCGACGCAGTTGATCGCAGCAGCAGTGGTGCCTGGAACCACGCGGGCCTTCTGGGAGGCGTTGGCGCGTGTGTTCTGTGCGACGCGGTTGATCGCAACAGCAGTGCCTGAGGTCACGCGGGCCTTCTGGGAGGCGTTGGCGCGCGAACTTGTCTCGGCACAGTGGGCATCGGCACCCGGCAGAGCCTCAGATTGGGCTTCGGGTAGCTTCTCAGTTGAGACCCTGCGGCAGACGCGGGTCTTTGGGCTCTTGGAGCCAGAAGAGAGGAACTCTTCATACTTCGCCTGGTCGAACTCGACAACGAGTGTTTCGACCATCTTCCCCTTACGGAGAACATCATCCTGCGCCACGATCTGTTCGTCAGTGACGAAAGTAGTCCCCAGCGGAGTCGCCATCTCTTGTTTGACACGGAGAGGGGTTGGCTGGTGTAACGCTTCCTGGAATCAGATGGAAAAGATTACAGCCGGCTTAATCTTCCGGTTACAAGGGAGGGGGAATATTGAATCTTGAATTCCCCCTTTGTTTAGTGCTGGGTTCTTCGTGTGGCGGTGGAGAGTGAATCTTGTTCTCCGTTGACCGGATGACTGTTCGGACCGTCGGGGATCTTCTCTTCGGTCGGTAGAGGGAGTAACTCAGCTCCGTCTACCAAAACTCTAGAGGAGGATGTAGGCGAAGAGCGGCTAGTACTCAGTAAGCTCGCTGAAGGGTTTTCTCTCTCTCTGTCGTTGATCTCTCCTTTGATTGTCGTCTTTTTTCCTTCTCGTCGTCAATTGTCCTCCCCTCCTTCAATAGTGACGGGACTATTTATAGGGTTTTTAGGGGGTGATCGTGCCCCCTAAAAGTGCTCCACGATGAGGGCCAACTTCCCCGCTATATGGGCGGCGGATGGCGCCATAATCGGGGTAGTTGCAACCGAGACGTGGGTGTCGATCCGACGCGTCTTGATGCTGAGGCGCGGGCTTCGGGCTGACGCGCCTTGATGCTGAGACGCGGGCTTCGGGCTGACGCGCCTTGATGCTGAGACGCGGGCTTCGGGCTGACGCGCCTTGATGCTGAGACACGGGCTATCTCTCGCGTCTTGATGCTGAGACGCGGGCTTCGGGCTGACGCGCCTTGATGCTGAGACGCGGGCTATCTCTCGCGTCTTGATTGTCACATTTAGCCTTGCGCCTGGATCTTGGATCTCTGTGTTTTGGTGGCTTGTCTTGGTGATTTTTAGACAGCCTACAACTTGGTGGAATGGTTGACTTGGGCACAAGAATGATAGGTTCAGGAACGAATACTAACTCGAGAAAATCAACTTTGGGTTCGAGAGTTAGTTTTGGTTCAAGAGTTAGTCCAAGTCCAAGAATTGAAATTCACATTCTTTTCTCATCAATGGAATGTGACTATCCAAAATTGGTGATTCTATTTCTAGATCTATGGGTACGGGAATAAATATTGGCTTGGGAAATTGGTCCAAATTGGGTAAGAATACCGGAGCCACAAAGATTTGAAGATGGAAACTGAATCACAAAGTTGGGGATCGGGTTCACATTCATAATCAAGTTCAATCTCATTAAAATGAAAACCTGCCAAATCGTCTATGGGTTGATATTGGTCAAGTTCAGATTTTATGGTGAAATTGAAGCTTGGTCAAAATCTTTAAGATACCATGATTCTTGGCTTTCATCAATATGGCTAGAAGTGTCAGGAATAGTCAAAAATTGGGTAGGGAGAGTTTTCTTATTCCTATGCATGTTTTTCAGTCTACTCAGTCTTGCTTCTATCATATCGAGTGGGTCATTTTAGCTTTGAATCATGGTTTTCATACTCTTTTCTAAGTTGGCATGTTCTCCTTGAAAAATAGAGTATAGATCTGTGATTTGAAATTTTTGATGGGACTTTGAGTCTTCTAAAATTTGAATTCGTCGCTCAAGCTATTTAAGGCTTCCATCCTCTTTTCTCAGTCAATTGGTTCTTCTAATGGTTATTCAGGAGGAGTATATAAAGTCGGATATTGATAAGGTGGTTGACAATATGACTCAGGGGAGTTATATCCCCATTGACTGTGTGAAGAGTAGTATGATTATTCCAGTCTTGTTCATAGTATTCAGACTGGGGCATGTAATGATTCGGATGCGACCAATCCGACACACTAGCTTGATTAAAGTTATGATATGCCAGGTTGGTAATATCTGAAAAAGAAGTCAGGATGTAACATGGATTACAATTAAAATTGGAAAAATTATTGTTATAATCCATATCACACAAGAAATGTCAAACACAAATAAAGAAAAACAAACAAATAAGCAAACAAATAAAGAAAAAAATCTAACCTAAGTTAGGATAGACCTTAGACCTAGACGACTTCTAACTGGTTAGACTGTCCACGGGGGGTATATTGCAGAATCTGAGCACAAGTTAATCAGCCAGGTAGGGGCAAGATCAGTGGGAGGTATCCGTGCCTAAGCAATGGGCCTAATTATGCCAAACCACCAACCTTCAGGGTTTCGCCCCTCAATCTCCAACCTTAAACATGATTTGATAAGAGTCAAATTCAAATCAACTTTCCCCCTTAGGTCAGTTTCCTATATGAGTTCGGGATGTCCCTAGGGGCAAGGTCTACTCAGTTTTAGTTGGGTTTGAATTAGTGAGTGAGGAGATTATTTGTGAGCTAAGGAGAAAATGACTTTCCCATCTTATCTTGTTTGTAGGACAAGCCCTTAAGACTGATTGTGCAAAGTGTACATGACATAGAAAAGTAACATTCAACAAGCAAATAATCACTCAAGAATGTTTCCTAAACTATATGCTATGCATGCGTACCTTTTGCTTCAGCACTCTTCAATAGTAATATAAAATGTAAACGAATTAGACACGTGCCTAAATGCAAAATCTAAACCATTTTTAGCATTTAACAAACATTATTTTACTATTGAGGTTAGAAAGTATGCACAGTGAGTTAATCATGAAAATAAGTAGCTATAGAATTTTAGCTTTGCAATTCAGCCAAGCTGTAAAAATACAAGTTAGTAATTCACTCAGATTGCCACTGGAATGTAGCAAATCTGAGGGCTTCTTAGTCTGCTTTCTTGAGCAGAGTCCAAGGCCACTTATATGTGCACTGCAACAAAAATTTTCTTAATATCTATCACTGCACACCAAGAAAAAAGAAGAGAGTTAACTAATAATGCATAAAAAGAGAATTACGTACCATCCCTCCCCGACAACGGCGCCAAAAATTTGATTGAGTTGAAATCTGCACACAGAAAATACAGAATTTTAAGACTTAAGAATAAAATATGCAAGCACTCAATACTACCGCTATAGCAAGTGGCTATGCGGGTCGTGATCCATAAGGAGGGACCAGCGATGGAAGCTTTTTGTAAGTTCTCTTTTAAGCTACAAAGAATGATTAAAGTTCTTCTTTTGTTCTTTAAAAGAAAGAAAAATAAGTTATGTTAAATTATGAAAGTGGTAGATAGAAGGAAATGGTGATTTTGTACAAAAAAAATTAAAAAATAGTAGAGATTTAGTGATGGAGGTGATCTAAACTAAAGATTAAAAGAAAAGATAGAAACGCTAAAAGAAATACTTACCTTTCTCTAGTTAATGACTTACCTAGAATCCTTACATGTTTACCTTGCTCTGGAGGCAATCAACGCATAACTCATAAGATTAACTCAAGCCCAATTCACATTACATCATCAAGGCTTCTTCAAGCAAGCATATACAAACATAGGGAAGAATCCATCGTCATAAGCTATAATGGCACTCGCTAAGGTAAGGCAATACCGATGCTATTTGACTTACTTGGACTATAATCAAAAATGAAAGAGGAAGAGTTGAAAGGAGAAGAAAAAATGAAAATAAAGAAGAACATAAAAAAATGTTATCTTTTTATTACTTACAGAAACGATGGAAGAAAGGAGGAGGTTACATCGGTGTCACTCTCAATATAGATCTCTTTCTTTTTCTTACATGAATCTTAGTCTAACCTATACTTATAAAGAAATAAAAATTATATAAAATGAAAATAAAAACCTATACTAAAAAGAATAAAAAACTGCCCTTCTCTGCTTCCTTCTCCCTCTGCCTCTGATGTGTGGAGTGTTTATAGCATAGAAATGGATAAGAAAATGAGTTAAAATATAAAGAGAGCTGGCTATTTCTGAATTTGAATCCTCCCCTTATCTCTAAATTTGATTTGATATGGATATTCAGTTCTGATCTGCAGCTTGTTGGCATGTTGATTACTGAATATAACTTATCAAATGACAGAATTAAAAATAGTGATCAACTTAAGTGTTGTAGCCCTTTAAGTCTTCTTTATGGATCAGCTTGGATCATTAGATTTGAGTTTTGGTAGCGAAAATTATGATTCAAATATTAAAATGTATTCAGTCAGAATTTGAGTCAAAATTATTTCATCTCATCTGTTGATCTTCTCTCTATCCATTTATCCCTTTGAATTTTGAATTTGGACTCTATATTTGGTGTTATCCTCAGTTGATCTTTAGCTAACCAAAATAGATTTATAGAAATCTGAATTTTATCAGTTTTCATTTGGTGTTATCTTTCTGATTTGCTCTGATCTTCATCTGAACATTTGCCCCAATCCTTGACTTGTTCTAACTAGATCTGGGATCATCCTCAGCTAACCAAATAAATCAAGTTAAATCTGATTTTAACTGATATGTATTTGGTTTAATCTTCTTTCTCTTCATGATTAACATCTGCAAAATAGACATTTAAGATAAGAAAATTAGCAGATTTATTACACAATAAATGTAGGAGTGTAATGAAAAGAATGCAAAATATGTGTATGATCATGAACCTTTCAACACCAGAGAGATGCATCGTAACAAACTCTTGTGGAAGGTGTCGACCATCTCTGCTGCAAACTCCTTCTCTGGCTCTATCACTTCAGGTGAGCGAGTAACCTTCATAGAGGAAGTCTCAGTGGCTTCAGTGGTCACAATTTGTTGAAGGTGTCGCAGGGGTAGCCGTCAGTGGAGCAGAAGAGATAGGCAGTAACTGTGGAGGGGTCCTCGTGTGAAAGCACGGAATCTTAATCATTGCCATAGTAACTAGATCTGAAGACGTGGAAGGAGCAGAAACTGGCTCGCTAGTAGTCTCAAGTTGGATCCCAGGCTGCTTAACGATTGATATGGAGGGAGGCGCAGATGCTGCCTCGTCAGTCACTATCAAATTGCCAGTAGAAGAGAATCGACGTTGGATAATACTATGATAGAGAATGTCAACCCCGACACTATCCAATATGATGGGAACAGTTATCTCCTCTCAAGAAGAACCAGACCCCGCAATGGGAACGATCAGCCCTAAGGTTCCTACAAAAGAGGCTTTGGAGTCAAAGAAAGAAATAACAACATATACAAAGTCGACAGCTGAATCATTACCTAAAGGAGCTAAGGTAACAGCAGTAGTCATTCCAGTGCTAACTATCACAGCAAGAACAGTCTCCATGTGGGAAGTGACCATAGTGACAGTAGGTTCTGTTAAGGACCCCTTGATAGTAGGGGAATCCACCTTACTACTTGGCCTTGGCTAGTCTCCTGGTGCAATTTCAAAAGGCGCCTCCCTAGTAGCTGGTTCTCCAACAGGGGGCTCAACAATCGATTGCTTTTCTTCAGGAAAATTCAGAATCTCTACATCTTCATATTCGCCCCCTGGATGGTAGTCTTACCCTTCTCCAAAATGGTAGCAGGGCCACCGAAAAGGCCCCACATTCAGCTCTTGGTCCCCAAGATTTTCGGAGACAAAATAAGTCGCTTCATTCCCCTCCTTATAGGTGAAGAGATTGTCGAGTTTCTCCTCTCCTTCACCCAGAGTTTCCTTATCTACATCTGAGATTAAGAAATAAAGTAATTAATCACATAAGCAAAAAAAAAGATGGAGGAAAATGACGCGAAGAAAATCAAGGTTTCCAGGAACCTGAACAGGCTCCTTCGGAGTCTCTTTCTGACTAGGTAGCCTAATAATCAAAGGAGACGGGACTTCCTCTATCGATTAACTCGCCACAGCAGTGGAAGCTTTTGAGTCTCTCGGCGAACCCTCTTTACCACCTGCTTCTTACGAGGCTCTTTCTAAGTAGCCTTCTGCTTGGTGAATTCTTTAGGAGTAGGCTCTTTCGACTCTGGCTTCTTTCGCTTCCACTTAAGTGCATGTCGCGGTCTACTTCTTTCTCTTCCTCAAGAGAAGCTTTACCTGCTCTACAAGCAACTTCGAGTGTAGCTTCTCCACTACCAACTTCCTCGAATCGAGGACTCTTCGCATCTAAAGCTTCACTACCAGCTTTAGCCATCAACTCCAAGAGACCTGGATCCCTAACTCTTTCCCCTGACCTTACTCTACAGCCTTCTGCTTTAATCTTTTGAAGATGAGCTTGGTCCCAGTTGAATAAATATTGAATTCTGAGGGGTTAGAATTGGAAGTCCTGTGCCATTGACAAAACCCAAATGTTGTTAATAAATTTGGGGTAAGTATGGCATGCAGAACTGAACTTTGGTACAACCAACGATAAAGTGCCTCTAGAATCTAGCTCCTTCTATCAGGCTCCCCATGAAGGCCAGGCGAGGGTTGGGATTCCCAACATAGAGTTGATCATACCTAACTGTCGAGCAAAATGACTGGGGATGTATGGCTCCAGGTAATAAATATCGCTGCATCCATACACCAAATGAGATGGGTGGATGCTCACTAGCCACTTGAATACTCCCTGCTCTAGGGAAGATCTCCCATCACCTACGTCGAAAATTCCTCGCCGTACCCAACACCGAGGATAAAGGGAAAACACCAGTAGAGGTTGTACGCGTCATAATGATGTACCAATTTTCGCATTCCTGTTATGTAAGTCTGCAACCACTATGACCCTTCAAAACGATGAAGATGCACAAAGCGCACACTTTCGATGGCTCTTCCCCAGGTAGGATAATGGCAGGACAATGCAGCGTGGACCATGCCATTAATTGGATAGGTATTTCCACTCTACGGTTGGGCCCATCACGAGGAAGTATTTGTCCCTTCTCCCTCTTGTAGCAGGTGGTTGGCAGAAAGCTTCCGTCAGTGCCCAGAGCCCACGCTGAATACCACAGACCATGGCAGGAAGTAGGCCAAGAGGTTTCCTATGAATGAGCTGGACCGTAGAGAGAAGCACCCATGACAAGATCCCATCATACGGAGGAGACGGAACGACACATTTCTTCAGCCAGACTGAAAGGAAACCAGTAAGGAGAGCCTTTTGAGACATATGGTGCTTCGCCTGATGATGAAATCTTTTGAACCTGTCACCCTTCTCGTAAATTTCGTCGTCGTCCTCCAAGACAACATCTCCGTGAGCGTTGGATAACATCTTCTGACGAATATTCTCTTCAGGGATAGGGAACTGGACATCCTCAGGGGCACCATCCAAAATTGGTAACAGATAGTCTGCCCAGACTTTTATCCTATTTGCATTTCAAAGGGTGTTATGAACATCCATGCAGATGTAGAAATGGCATATTAATTCCCCATATATCTTAAACATCTCCAGGTCATCCTTTTCCATCTGCTCCAACTTCATTACACAGGGAAAATATTCCACATATGGCATTAAGCCCATCGGAAGGTTAGAGATCTCCTACATCTCATGAAGCACCAACCTCAATTCACTAACATAAGTGAAGAAGGTCCCCGTAGCTGGGCAATACAATTTAAAGATGGCAAAAAAGTTAGGCACATTGATTTCCATCCAATGACAGGTGGCCACAACTGCTTAATGGAGTCCAATCTTCTTTAGTTTCGCCTCAAAGTGCTCTATGACATAAAGCGCCAAATCTCTCCACCATGGCTTTTGAGCGGGATGTACCCAGCCGGGAGCCCTAAAATCTCTCGCCAGATAGTTGCCTTTAACTTTAATGAACTGGTTTAGAAAAGTCTGGGACATCGCCAGATTCTCTCCTACGGGAAACTCGTATCCTACCCTCCCAGGATGCATGCCAAGTACGGCCCTAGGAGATCCACAGCAGTTATAATCACAGAGTGTTAAGATCCCGATATGGACGGAGTCAGTGAATCGAGTCACCGCTCATTTCATCTTCTGTGGCACGGTGACTGATTGGAAGTATGAGTGGAAAGTGTCGCCTGCTCGATGGAAGATAGTACTTCTCACCTTCCGTACTAAAATCCATTGGCCCTCCCTAACTATTGGCTATTGATCGGTATCGGGTGCCGCATCCCCAAATATGAACTCCAGCTTCCAGTGGACTGTCCGATTATGGTCTTCGAACGGAGTAGGTGGTCAATAAACTTCGGATAACGCGCTCGTCAGCTTTGAGGATTAACGCATCCCTCTCCATTGAACTCCATTCATTGAAAAGCGAAGTCTGACCCTGGAACTAGAAACACATGTTCCCGTCCATTCCTCTGACTATCCCAAACAAGCCGTTCAACGGTCCTGGCGTATAGTGAACTACAAGGAGACAAAGGGAAAAATTTGTTAATAAATTGGAGAAAATACATAAACCTTTAGCTAGCTGTATCAAATAGGTAAAAAGGCCAAGTTCTAGTCTCACCTATACGGCAAAGGCTAAACTTGCGTAAAAGAGGCAAAGTTCTAGCCTCGCCTATATGGTAATGCTAAAAGAGGCCAAGTTCTACCCTTGCCTATATGGCAAGGCAAAACCAACCTAAAAGAGGCCAAGTTCTAGCCTCGCCAATACGGCAAGGCAAAACCAGCCTAAAAGAGGCCAAGTTCTAGCCTAGCTTAAATGGCTAGGCTAAACTAGCCTTGAAAAGGCCATGTCTTAACCTCGCCTAAATGGTAAGGCTAGACTTGTCTTAATGAGGACAAGGCTTAACCTCTCCTACGGAGAGATTAACCTCGCCTTTGAGATTACTCTGCTTAAATCAGGCAAGTACCAACTTCTTCAAGAAGCTAAAAGGTTTCCTTGAAAATCTGCCGAAAAACAAAGGATCTTGGGAATCTAATCCCTAAATTTAGCTGTTAAAGCTAAAATTGAGGGAGATAACTCCCTAAAGATCACAAAAAAATGGTGAGATTGTGGAAGCAGTAGTGCTCACCAGCAATAGGTCAAGTAATAACCAGAGCAAAAGTTTCCTTAGGGGGCTCGGCCTCCTTGCCCGGCCGATAAGGAGACGCCATCGGAATGATCGTGGAGAAGATGGTGATCCTGAGAATGTTTGAAAGTAAAGGAGAGGGAAGTGAAACCCTATTGCAAATACTCTGTGCAAAGAAGAATATTCTCCAGGCAGAGAAGGTGAGGGGCCCTATTCATAGGCCCACTTAAACGGCCGTGGCGCTTGAGATCACAATGCCTGCGAGGTTAGAGCAGTCGAGTGCAGCCTCGGGAAATGGAACACCATTCCATCACAGCGCATGCAAGGCGTGCACTAACAGGTCATTGACAATCCAACCTCGCTTTGGAGCAAGGTTTCTTAAATAAGCCCAAAGGTGAGGCTCCTCCCAGAGGTGAGCCTATCCTAGCTTTGAAGCAAGCCTCTTATCAGATGCGAGCCTACCCAAAGGCGAACCTGTTGCAGCTCAGAAGCGAGCCTATTCCATCCTTAAGACGATATTTTTGTCAGATGCGAGGCTACCCAGAGGCAAGCTTATTTCAGCCCAAAGGCGAGATTATTCCAGCCTAGAAGCAGGACTAAAATTTAGCGCTAAAAGCAAAGCTGAGTTCAACCATCAATGTGAAGCTCAAACCCACATATCTTTGATTATCAGTCAAAGCAATTTAAAGTATTTTGAAATCTGAACCATCCCATTGCAGATTTATGAAAACTTTGAAAGGGGTTTTGTTGATATACTAAAAAAGACAAACTCTCGTATAACTTTTTAACTGTTCAGAACGATGTCCAATTTGTCGACATCTATAAAAGACAAGCCGCGGACAAGCTGATGACCGACTCAACACATCCCGAGAGAAAAAGCAGAAGCTCAAGCCCAGCTAATCCAGTGAAGCAGACAGCAGACCAAATACTACTTTTTGAGGCTAAATCAGCTCAATACTTAGCCTCGCGAGAGCCCAAGGTGCTAGCCTCGCTCCAGAGGCTAATTTATCTAGTTTTGCCTTGAAGCTCTTCAAAGCTCAGCAAAGAGCTAAGTACCAGTTTCGCCTGAACCTCCACACAGAGGGCTAATTTTTAGCCTCGCTGAAGCTCTAATTAAGAGCTTCAAGCCCCGCGCACAGAGTTAAATTTAGCCCCGCGTGCTGAGCTAATTCTTGCCCTGTGCGTAGAGCTAAATCCAACCCCATGTCCGGAGTTAAATCTAACCTCGCATGAGGCTCTCTACACTTCTATCAAAGGCCTGGCAAGGTTAAACCTTTGACCTAGTATTTAATGGGCTAACCCAGTGGGGTTAACGCCAATTTAAATGGGCGGTTACATCCGCCTACTTCGCCCCACGATCAGTGAAAATGACGGGGTCAATAGGCCATCTTTAAGCTCATGTGAGCCTGTATAGCCTTACATGCGGCTCACATTTAGCCAAGCCGCAGGAGTTATAGCCTCACGTGAAGCTCAAAACAGCTTCTAGCGCGAGGCTAAATGACTATTATAAGTCATGGTTGATTTTTAGGGGCAGTTACACCCCTCAAGATCCTATAAATAGCTCATCTGAGAATGAGCTCGGGGCAAGCAATCAAAGAGAGAGCAAACAGATGAGGGACAGGATGACAGATGAGTCTCATTATGATGATTCCAGGCAAGTTCATTATTTAAGGGAGAAGAGTAATAATGAAAGTTTTATGGGTAACTCAAAACACAAGAATTTAAAGTGCTGTCACAAGAAGGGGCATACTAGATCTGAGTGTTGGCTTCAAAAGAAGAAACAACCAGATGCTAATGTCAGTAAACTGGTTGGAGGAGATGAAGAACAATGCGCGTTCTATCTGTTACAAACAGATTAGTTGGTAACAAAGATAGATGGTTGATTGGTTGTTAATGTTGCATATTTAATGTTACATTTCCATACTTATTTTAGAATAAAAGTCTGCATTGTCCTAATTATTTGTCTAATTTATTTGCAGGCCCAATCCTTAAGGAGATGAAGAGAAATGAGCCCAAAGCCCACCAAATTCTGAATTAAATCAGAATTAATTTAAACTCAATGAATCAGGGAAAAATCAAGAGGTTGAAAACTGGTTGAGAAGAATCCTCTCAGAATCGATTGGTTGAAGCAAGTTTGATTTAGATTCTGACTGGATACATTTTAGTATTCGAATCATAACTTTTGCTACAGAATCTCAATTCTGATGATTCAAGATGATCCAGAAAGCATACTGACAGAGCTACAACTCTTATGTTGATCATTATTTCTAATTCTATCACTTGATATGTGATATTTAGCAATCAACACGCCAACAAACTGCAGATCAGAACTGAATATCCACCTCAAATCAAGTTTGAAGATAAGGGGAGTTCAAAAATTGCCAGATTTACTTATCTTATCTTCATACTCCTCTACCCTCTCCATTTCTTCTATAAATACTTGCACTCAAAAGCAAAAGGGAGGCCAATGCAGATTAGGATTTAGCTTAGTTTTCATTTCTTAGTTTAGGTTTTTAGTCTTTCTTTTTATGTAATTTTAGTTTTCATTTATGTAATTTAGAGGAGATCGACTTTCATCGAAGAACAAGACTGAAGCTTGAGCTGGAGTGACACCGGTGTAAGACTTATTTCTTTTCTTTGATTGTAGTGAAATCGAATCGGTGTTCTTTTTGTGTATGCACTTCTATTTAGTCTTCTTTTTCTTCTTCGTTTCTATTTTACTTTTCTTTTTCGTACAATCGTCTTCCAAGTGAGTCTAAGAGCATCGAAAGAGCCTTGCCATTGCGAGTGCCACCGATAGCTCATGACGATGGAATAGAGTCTCTCTCTGTATCATTTCATTCTTGAAGTAGTCTTGATGATGTAATGTGGATGAAGACCAATACTCGAATCTTATGGGCTATGCGCTGAATGCCTCCACTTCAAGGTAAAATCGTTGCTGAAAACTCGAGGTAAGCTTTGACGAAAAGAAGGTAAGCAATTGTTTTTATTTCTTTTCTTTTATTTCTGTAACTAAATCACAAACACCACTTCCTCCAAATCGTTTTCATTCTTCTTTCCACTTCATTTGTACTTTGTCGCTTTCTTTCGTTTTCTGATTTTTCACCTTCTTCATCTCCCGCTTTCTTCTTAACTTTAACAACTTTCTTTCCATTTTCTTAACTTTAAAACAGAGAAGAACTTTCTTTTGTTTTCTTAATGATTTCAATAAAGACACGTAAAGCTTCCATCGCAAACCCTCCTTGTGGATCACGACCCGCATAGCCACTTGCTATAGCGGAAGAATTGAGCACTTGCACATTCCTTTCTTAAGTTCTATAATCTCGTATTTTTTGTGCAGGTTTAGCTTCAATCAATTTTAGCGCCATTGCCGGGGAGGGTAAAACAGTTTTTATTGAAATCTGAATTTTTCTTGCAAATCTTTTAGAACTAAATGATTTTTCTTCTCTGTTGCAGGTTACAGGGCAATCAAAGCAGGAAATTGATATTGCAGTGACATACAAGTGGCCTTGGGCCTCTGCTCTAGAAAGCAGAGACCCATTGCCCTCTGAATTGCCGCGTTTCCACGACAAAAGCCGCGGATCCGCGGCAATAAAGAGTTGACTACTAACAGCTTTTTGCAGGGCTGCTTAGTTTACAAAAAATCTAGTTTGCTGCAATTCTTTATTTCTTATATGCCATCACATAAGCCTGCTAATAATCAACAGTAAAACGTTCGTTGCAAAGGTTAAAAATTGATTAGACGTTTGCATTTTAGGCGCGTTTTTTTCAATTCATTTATTTTTACTGTTGAAGAGTGCTGGAGCAAGGTATGTTTGCATTGCATTTAGAATAGGACTATCTCTTGGTTGATTTATATTGCTTAGAGTGCATCTTATTTATCTTGTACACTTGCACAAAAACTGATTTTAAGGGCACCAACCCATTAACAAGATAAGGTGGGGATTTAATCACCCTTCCTTAGCCCAAAAATCAGAATCCAAGTACTCACTAACCCAAGCCTAACTAAAATTGAGTAGACGTTGGCCCTAGGGACATCTCGGACTCAATTAGGAGATTATCCTAGGGGGAAAAATGTTGGAATCTAACTCCTGCAAAATCAGTGTCTAGGAAAGGGATTGAGGGCCGAAAGCCCGAAGGTTGGTGGTTATTTAATTAAGGAACGTCTTTGACGGAAAACCTCCCACCAACCTTGCCCTGACCTGGCTGATTAGCTTGTGGTTAAAGTCTACATTAGACCTCCCGTGGATAGTCTAACCAGTTAGGAGTCGTCTAGGTCCTAAGTCTACCCTAACTTAGGCTAGAATTTTTTTCTTTTTTGTTTGTTTATTTGTTTGTTTTTCTTTGTTTGTATTCTATTGTGTGATATGGACCATAATAATAATCTTTTCAACTACAATAATAATCCATATCACACACCGACTTCATTTTCGGATATTACCAACCCGGCATATCATAACTTTGACCAACCTAGTGTGCCGGATTGGTCTTATCCGAATCAATATGACCCATACCCCCATCTAATAACTATAATTTCCATAATGATTTCAACTCTTCACCGAGTCAATGGGGATTCACCTCCCCCGAGCATAATTTCCAACCACCTTGCCCTCCTTCTCCACCCAGTCCACATTATGTTCAAGATTCATACTCAGTTCCACCGTCCAAAATAGGAAACCATCAATTATGGAAATGAGTATGCGTGAGTCCAAACACAAATCCCAAAATCTGATGGACTCACAATTTCACTACCACTTCCAAGACAATTCTTCATCTTTTCATCAAAACAATGAACCTATCAACTATGAAAAGATGCTTGAAGCCATGACTCAGGCTCAAAACACTCGTAATCGTGACATAGATATGATGGTCGAATCTCTACGTTCCCACCGTTCTGATGTCACTAACTATTCTGTTAGAGCCGAAGAGTCATGTAGTTTTGAAAATCAAGATTCCATTTCAGAAAAACCACTTGAACTTGCCCAAACTCTAAATTTTGAAAAAGATATTGATAGTTTAGCAAGTTTTCCTTTTCCTGAAATAGAACTTAGAATGAATATGATCTTGAACCCCAACTTAGTGATTCAATGCTTCTTCCTGATTCAATAATGACTCTGGTATCTTCACCTGATTTCGATCTTTTTCCCGAGTCAACATTGGATCCTGTACCAATCCATAATGAAATTGAATCACCCATCTGTGAGGATCATATTGAACTTGACCAATTATACACTCTTGAAGATCCTATTAACAAATTGGCAAGTTCTCAATTTTTTGATATTGAAGTCAATGAGATATGTGACCTAGATTCTCATATCTGTGATCCAGTTCAACTTTCTGAATCAATCTTGACTCCTGTTGTGTTACCAAACTTGAGTAATATTTTAGAGTCAGTTTTGATTCCTCCACCTATCATTCATGAACTGGAATCACCCACATTAAGTCACATTTCATTGTTAGAAAATACATGTGGACTAGAGTTTCAATTTCTTGACTTGGACCCAATTTCTGAACCTATTTCGACTCCTGAACCTTTACTTGACTTAAGTCACCTTCCTGAGTCGGTATTAGTTCCTGTCCTTCCTGAGTCCAAGTCAACTGTTCTATCATTTCATACTCCATTCTGGGACGAGGCGGTTGACAAATTTGACTCCGAAATCAATTATGGAATTTGGAAATTAGATGGGGTAAAATATTTAATAAAGATCCTTTATGGATACATTTTTTTAGTGGGTTATATTAGTGTAATTTCTGGTGGGTTCCTCCGAGACCCAAGAAAAGTTGATTGGGCCGCGTTTCGTGCACCAATCAGACCACCACCAGAACCACCACCTTAAGGTAACACTTTCCTTCCCTGTCGTCTTTTTCATGCATCTATGCATTAATTCATACATTGAGGACAATGCATGAGATAGGTGTGGGGGAGGGTCTAACATAACTTTTCTTTTTCTTAAAATAAAAAAAAATTAACATTTTTCTTTACTTTTAAAATTTTTTTGAAAAATAGAAACAATATTTTGACATATTTTTTGTAAGAAATTAAGTTAATTTTAAGGAATAGGAAAATCCAAATGAGGATTTCTTATACTTGGTCAAAATAAGATTATTTGTTTGATTTATAGAGTTAGGAAGATAATTTGTCAAAGTAATTTAGTCTTGATCTTTACCTTGATGAAATATGCACACTTCATACACTTACACACTTAGGGTTCAAAAACAAAGATTCTTATGCCTTATAAAATATATATATATATATAAAAAATGAATAAGTCTAATTATTGATTAGCTAGGTACTTTGGCCTAAGCAAGCCTTAGTATTTATGTGAAAGATAATTAGATAAGTTTGAAAGAAAAAAAAATTTAAAAAAAATGAATAAATCTAATTATTGATTAGCTAGGTGCTTTGGCCTAAGCAAGCCTTAGTATTTATGCGAAAGATGATTAGATCCTCTGATTAAGCTGGGTATTTGTGCCCAATAAAGCATAAGCATTCACGCCTAAAAGAGGTTCATTTAATAAAATCCTTAGTTTTGTGGCCTTGTTTGCTCGAGTCCTTAAGTCCTTGTGGGTGTTTTCTCACCTGGTGCCCTAAGACGTCTGGTTTGGGAGTCATCGATTAAAGGCTTGTTACATGGGCAGATTAGAAAGCCTAATGAAATTAAGGAATAAAACAAAAAAAGAGTATATATAAATAATAAGGCATAAGAGTTAGAGCTAATGAACCCTTAGTCAAAATTTTCACAGTCACAAGTGCATATGACTTAGGGTAAAGTAATAGACTAGATGAGAAGTACAATTTGACTCCTTACTTTAATTGATAACAATTTTTGAATAGAGACTAAGTTTAGGAATGAAAAATTCGGTCTTCCTATAACTTATAGATTGCTTAGATCTTACAATCATATTTCAAATATTTTTCTCTTTCAAAATGCTTTTCGAAAATACTAACTCTTTATTTCTCTTTCTTTATGGATTTTGTGGGTGTAATCCGCTGAAAACCCTCACGAGACAAACTCGTCCTCTTGGGGAAACCTAGAGTTTAGCGGCTTGTTGCACATGCTCAGTGCAATCGCGCGACCTGCGAAAGTGGTCTAATAATCCTTAGTATAATTTAGTTTTTTGCTCGAGGACGAGCAAAAGATAGGTATGGGGGTGTGATTGGTTGTTAATGTTACATATTTAATGTTACATTTCCATACTTATTTTAGAATAAAAGCCTGCATTGTCCTAATTATTTGTCTAATTTATTTGCAGGCCCAATCCTTAAGGAGATGAAGAGAAATGAGCACAAAGCCCACCAAATTCTGAATTAAATCAGAATTAATTTAAACTCAATGAATCAGGGCAAAATCAAGAGGTTGAAAATTGGTTGAGAAGATCCTCTCAGAATCGATTGGTTGAAGCAAGTTTGATTTAGATTCTGACTGGATACATTTTAGTATTCGAATCATAACTTTTGCTACAGAATCTCAATTCTGATGATTCAAGATGATCCAGAAAGCAGACTGATAGAGCTACAACTCTTATGTTGATCCTTATTTCTAATTCTGTCACTTGATATGTGATATTTAGCAATCAACACGCCAACAAACTGCAGATCAGAACTGAATATCCACCTCAAATCAAGTTTGAAGATAAGGGGAGTTCAAAAATTGCCAGATTTACTTATCTTATCTTCATACTCCTCTACCCTCTCCATTTCTTCTATAAATACTTGCACTCAAAAGCAAAAGGGAGGCCAATGCAAATTAGGATTTAGCTTAGTTTTCATTTCTTAGTTTAGGTTTTTAGTCTTTCTTTTTATGTAATTTTAGTTTTCATTTATGTAATTCAGAGGAGATCGACTTTCATCGAAGAACAAGACTGAAGCTTGAGCTGGAGTGACACCGGTGTAAGACTTATTTCTTTTCTTTGATTGTAATGAAATCGAATCAGTGTTCTTTTTGTGTATGCACTTCTATTTAGTCTTCTTTTTCTTCTTCGTTTCTATTTTACTTTTCTTTTTCGTACAATCGTCTTCCAAGTGAGTCTAAAAGTATCGAAAGAGCCTTGCCATTGCGAGTGCCACCGATAGCTCATGACGATGGAATAGAGTCTCTCTCTGTATCATTTCATTCTTGAAGTAGTCTTGATGATGTAATGTGGACGAAGACCAATACTCGAATCTTATGGGCTATGCGCTGAATGCCTCCACTTCAAGGTAAAATCGTTGCTGAAAACTCGAGGTAAGCTTTTGACGAAAAGAAGGTAAGCAATTGTTTTTATTTCTTTTCTTTTATTTCTGTAAACTAAATCACAAACACCACTTCCTCCAAATCGTTTTCATTCTTCTTTCCACTTCATTTGTACTTTGTCGCTTTCTTTCGTTTTCTTGATTTTTCACCTTCTTCATCTCCCGCTTTCTTCTTAACTTTAACAACTTTCTTTTCCATTTTCTTAACTTTAAAAATAGAGAAGAACTTTCTTTTGTTTTCTTAACGATTTCAATAAAGACACGTAAAGCTTCCATCGCAAACCCTCCTTGTGGATCACGACCCGCATAGCCACTTGCTATAGCGGAAGAATTGAGCACTTGCACATTCCTTTCTTAAGTTCTATAATCTCGTATTTTTTGTGCAGGTTTAGCTTCAATCAATGGTCATAGATTCTAAATGTTCATAGCATATCAGTTCCAATAGGAAGTTGCTCTCTTCATACACTTCGGTTCAAGGGGAGAAGTCTTTATGGGAAATTTTGCTACAAGCAAGGTGATTGCCAAAAGAACAATCTAATTTTTGTCTCGTGATGGATGCATCACTACTCTTCAAAGTGTTCGTCATGTTCCTGAAGCAAGGTACAATCTCATCTCAATTGGTGCCCTACAAGAGGAAAGGTTCTATTTCAGTTCGAAAGGTGATCTTATTGAAGTTTTCAAAGAGACCCATGTGATGTTTCAAGCCGAACTGAAATCACCTAGAGGGGGGGTGAATAGGTGATGGCTATATGAATTATGGCAATTTTGCGGAATTAAAACTTTCACACAAAATAGCACAAATAAAGACTTGCAATAAATACAACAATTAAGGTGCAAGAATTGAAAGGAGTAGAGTTAGAGAAAATTGATCAAACGCAAACGCAAGGATGTGTTTCCGAGGTTCGAGCCACGCTCTACGTCCCCGCCTTCACACTTGAAGGATTTGCACTACTATCGTTGATCCCACGGATCGCCAATACAAGGACACACTTGTCCCTTACACTTGTGATGCCGCAACACCACCCGAAGCTCACTAGCTCCCTTGAGGCCGATGCCTCTACAACTTCACTCCAAGAAGAAATGAGTGATCACACTTGATCACTTTACAAAAGCTCACTTGCACAATCCTAGAACCAAATATGTAGATGTAAAGCTTGGGATTGTGGTGTGCAAAATCTAGAGAGAAGGTAGAGAGTAGGCCACAAGTTGGGTGTTGGAAATTTAGGCTTTGGAAAATCTTTTATGAAGGAAAGCTTTGAAAATCTTTGTAAAACTCTTATGAAATATTTTGCAATTGTTGTCTAATCAATATGAGGTGACCCTCTATTTATAGGGGTCAAAAACAGCCTCAAAAACTCGTTGGAGACAAATCCCAAAAAGAAAACAGTCAGAAAAACTAGCTGTTGGACCTGTCAGAACTTTTGACAGAGTCCGGTCGACCGGGTCGGTCGACCGCCAACGGTCAAAAATATGACCGTTGGGGCTCACGGTCGACCGGTCCGGTCGACCGAAAACTCCCGTAAACGTAAATGAACTTCGGTCGACCGGGTCGTCGACTGATATAGACGTGCACAGTATTGTGCACACCGGTCGACCGGGCCGGTCGACCGGTCACTGTAAGTTCTGAAAAAACAGAACTTCCAGAACCAGAAAATCTTGGTTTTGGTTTTGGGTTTTGGGTAAGATTTTGAAACTTGTAAAAACATGAAGTATAAGCATGTGTCATACTTCAAACATGTTAAAAGTAGTTTGATAAAATTCTTTTGAACACAAACTTGTTTTTCAATGAAATATTTTTCCAAAAACTATTGTTTTTCTAAAACGCGTATTTTCAAATATGTTCTCTTTTAAAAACTAAGTTAGAAATGGAATTGAAAAATCTTTTTGAAGCCTAACTGAAATGTGTGTGTGTGATGATCCCATAGCTCTACTTCTAATATCTAGTTTTGACAAAATGTCTAAAATAAAATACAATTACAAATTTTGTTTTACTTTGTCGTTTTGATCTTGTCTTGATCTTCACTTCATCATCTTGATCCCAAAGCATCCTAGTTGTGCGTAGCTTGGGAATCTTCATTTTAGCGGCGTCCAAACTTGTGAGTCTTTTAGCGGAGCCGTCAAAAACAACCTGTTAAATAACCTGAAATATTCTGAAATAAAACATGTTAAATACATAACTAAATATGTTTTGTTATCATCAAAATAACTGGGATAATGGCCTTTGGGCCAACAATCTCCCCCTTTTTGATGATGGCAAAACATATGTAGTTATCACAAAATATTTTGGGTAGAGACTTCAAGTGAAGCTCCCCCTCAACACAAGCATATCATAAATGACAAAAATCGTATGTGGGCATAGTATATAAAAATGATAAACACATATTTCCATGTCAACAAGTACTCATAACATAGGACAAATACTCATGTCATATATCAAGATAGAACATGGATACATATAAAGAAATACGTCCACAAAGCATACATGTAGAAATCCAAATACATGTCCAAAACACAAATAAATACTGCATGTCCATAACACAAATACTACATGTCCAAAACACACAAATATCCAAACACATAAAGTACTACAACACAAAATATCACAAATATCTCTCTCAAGATAACTCTCTCAAAATAACTCTCCCCCTTTTTGACATCATCAAAAGGGGAGGTCACTCATCATCATCCCCAGCTTCCTCATCAGCCGTCTGCTCTTCGTCACCAGCGTCTTCGCCTGAAGAAATGACCTCATCTGGGTCAATGCCATCGACTCTGGTCCGCGGTGGTGGAACTGAAGCACGAGCTCTGGGAGGGAATGGAGGACCGGTAGACGGAAGACGACAAGCAGTCGCAGTACGATCAGGAACGGTCATGGAAAACTGTGCAAAGAGAGCCTGAAACTGGACATCCACGAATCTCATGGAGTCAGCAAAGTATGACATGTCGTTCCTGACCTCTGCCCGAAAAGCAACTTCCTGAACGTCACGAGCATCCATCTCCGCACGAACCCAGGCCTGGTGCGCCTCGATCTGAGTGCGGACCTCCGAAGAGAGAAGTGGCAGAACCTCTGGAGAAAAGACAGGAGCTGAAGCAGAAGAAGATCCTGGTGCAGATGATGAGCCAGGACCAGCAGGAGGAGATGTGGTTGCACAGGGGCGTGTCTACGCAACTGCGCTTCCATCATCTTCAGGACAACTCCATTGATGTTTGTCAGGGGGCTTGAAGGAGTTTCGGCAGAAAGATCAAAGTCAAGAGCTCGAAGAAGGTGGGTAATAAGCATGCCGTAGGGCAAACTTCTACCCGCAGTACGGATCTGATCAGAGCCCATATGATAAGCTATTACTCTAGGAAAATTCACCTTATTGCCTTTAAGAAGACAATAGATGATCAAAGGGACACAACCCCTAGCATGGCTATACTCACCATGTTTGGGGACAATGTTGTAAAAGATAATCTTGGCAAGGACTTGAGATTGAAGTGTGTACTTACTCACTACCTCATTTCTAACCAACCCGGGATTGTCATTCCCGTGGATCAGAGTAGAGGCGGTGAGTGAAGACTCACCCTCAGGAAATTCAAAGTCATGTAAATCATGAGAATACACATCTGCTCCGCCAGTGGAGAGATGCAGAATCCTAGCAAACCGACCGATAGAGAGGTCGATTTCCCTACCTAGAACTCTAGATGTGATGCGGTTACCATCAAATTCATAGTTGGCATAAAAGTAAGGAACAAGGGAGTGTGTATACTTGCTCCTTGATGGTCAAGAATTCAACTAGATTATTATTTTGCAGGATTTGAGGGATATCTAGGTGTTCAAAATCCTGAATGGTAACAAATCTCCCTGAATTGATATTTCTAGTGGAGAGGTGGGAGTATCTATCTTCAGCTAGATCATTTCTAAAGGGCCGTACGGGTCTAGGACCCTGAGATGAGGGTTGGGCAATACCCTTCCCCTTCTCAGTTCGAGATCTCTTAGGCATGATGAATAAAAATTTGATTTTTAGGTGAAATCAAGATTATGGCACGATCTAGAAGCTAAGCAACCTAAAATAGTGACAAAGGAATAGAGATATCTAAGCTAGAAGTGAAGATTCACAATAAAATTCGATTTTTACCTTGATGAAAATTCTGAAACCCTAACTGAAAAATCCTGAAATTCTTCGAATCCGGTGGTTGGAAGTTGTTGAAATCGAAGATCTGAAGGTGGAATGAAGGATTTGAGATGGGTTTTAAAAAGATTTGGATTTGGTTGAAGGATTGGAGAGAAATCAAATATGGGGAAATTTTGGGGTTTTCGGTCTCTGAGTGAAATGAGAGAGAGAGAGAGAAAATGAAATTATATAGCAGATTTGGGCAAAAACACGACGATCGGTCGACCGGTCCGGTCGACCGAATCCAACCGAGAGCTCTGTAAATGATATCGGTCGACCGGGTCAGTCGACCGAAATATCCCGAGACCACAGCAGGCCAGCATCGGTCGACCGGAATTCTGGTCGGTCGACCGGTAGCACAGAAAAAAATAAAAAATTTTCTCTCAGGCAGAGTCGGTCGACCGGAGATTTAGGGGTCGGTCGACCGGCTTTGCCTGAAAAACAGCTAACAGCAAATAGCCCAAAAAAAAATTTAAGTAATTTTGTAATCTAAAACAGGTATTATATATTAAGCATATAGGAACACACCAACAGTTTTTAAATCTTCATTAAGTCTTTACAAACATCAAAATACAAGCAATCCAATTTTAATTTTATTTTCATATTTAAACAAAGATTTTAAAGATGTTGAAGCCGAATACCCAGTGACGGGTTCTGAACTTCATCCTCTTGATTCCTCTTGAATGAGTTGAGGTGCGCAATTGCCATCTTTAAGGTATTTGCTTAAATAAGAAAACTTACAAATGTTTAATTTTTATTTATGAAAATAATGTGTATATGCATACAAGTATATAATCACAAATACTAAACTATACATGTGGACATGTGATGAACAAGCATGAAACAAAGATATAAAAGTTAACACAAGGCACATATACATCATGATAGAAAGGTAGTTCTATACAAGCATATATCAATAGAATACAAAAGTAAACTATCAATTCTATACATATGTATACATGTCAAAAAAAAATCAAAATTGAACATGGCATATACAATCATGTTAGAGTTGCAAGTTTATACTAATCATGTATCAATGAAGCATAAAACTAAACTAGCAATCCTATAACAATTGTATATACAAAATTAAAAAACTCTTAAATGGAGATGTTACCAATTTACGGGCAATCTCCAAATTAGGTGCCTCCACGATAGCGATGCAATCTTGATGTGTTCTTTAAGCTTTGTTGCATCCACCACCCGGGCACCGTTTCCTCCTAAGTCTTGGAGGATGTAGATCCACCTATACCTGTTTCATTTGAAATCGGTGGCTCTTTTGGTACCCAAATCTTAGTGGGTCCTTTGGGGTTAGATCCGGGGCGAACCCAAACAAATTTATTTTTAACATTGTTCTTAGCATAGCAAAACTTTTCTAAATGGCCTTTGCGGCCACAATGTGTGCAAATATAAATTCCACCATTATTATTATTACCATACAAGTATGCATGCTTGTGTGGGTGTACATGTTTCCGTGCATGTGTATGGTGTGCATGAGCATGGTGTGTATGTTTCCCTTGGGTTACTCCCTTAGGAAACTTAGAAACAAATTTCTTTAAATCAAAAGCACATTGTTTAAGAGTTGAGTCTAATACTTCAACCCGTTTTTGCATCTCATCAAAATCATTTTTACTACATGATGCAATGGGGGTTTTCCCTTTACAAGCTAATTTATAATTTGCAAAATCACTTTTTATTTTCTCAAAAGAATTAGACAAATTATTTTTCTCCTTTTCAATAATATTAAGTTTATCTTTCAAGGACTCATTTTCCCTTTTTAACTTTTTATTATGAGATTGCGAAATCTCATATCTATGTTGTAATTCCTCAAAGAAGTGTGCAAGTTCATCCATAGTGAGATCATCATCATCAAGGGTGTTATCAAATGTTACCTTAGAAGTGTCGTCTCCTTGTGCCATGAAGCACTTGTTAGCGGCGTCGTGCTCCTCTTCGGATTCCGACTCCGTGTCATCCCATGTAGCGGCCAACGCTTTCTTCTTTCTTTGCCCATTCTTGGATGTGGTTGCTTGTAGAGCGGGGCAATCGGCAATTAGGTGACCGATCTTCTTGCAATGAAAGTAAGGACCGGGTTCATCTCTTTTCTTCTCGTACCTTCCTTGAGGCTTCCCTCTTCGGAAGTTACTTTGCTTTCCTTCTTGTAGAACATCTTGCCCACCTTCCGGATGAGCATGGCGAAATCCTCATCGCAATCCTCCGATGAGTCATCCTCTTCGTGTATGGTAGGAGCGGCTTTGAAGGCAATGGTCTTCTTCTTTGGTGCCTCCCTTTCTCTCTAACTTTCATCTCCATCTCATGTGTCTTGAGATTTCCGATGAAGCCGGAGAAGTCCATCTCCTCTTTGTCGTTGAGTTCCTTGAGAGTGGTCGCCTTGACTTCCCAAGCTTTGGGAAGAGCTCTAATCACCTTCCTTATCTTTTGATCATTATCAATCTTGTCGCCTAAGGAAGAAAGAGCATTAGTTATTTTGTAAAACGGGTGAGCATGTCATCAATGCTCTCATTATCAAACATATAGAAATTCTCATATTGAGAACGTAGCAAGTCAATTTTGGCTCTCTTGACTTGAGATGTTCCCTCATGAGTCACAATGAGTATGTTCCAAACCTCAAATGTGGATTTACAATTTATTATGCGTGCAAGGTCATCTTCATTTAGGGCTTGGGTTAATGCATATTGTGCCCTAGCATTAGCCTCATAGTCTTTGGAAGTATCCTCGGACCATGTGCTCTCATCACTAGTTGGTTCAATGAAGTCTTTGGTAATGGCCCTAGCTACCCTAACACCTAAGGATTTCAAGAACAAGTTCATCTTGACTTTCCAAATGGGAAAGTTCAAGCCATCGAATTTTGGTGGGGATTTAATGCTAGAAAAGTCCATGGATGCCATGAATGCACAAGCAAGTAAAATGCAACAAAATGTATATAGCCAAATATGGATCTCCCTAAGGTTGTTAGACCTAAGTTGTAGGGTTAGGCTCTGATACCAATTGAAATCACCTAGAGGGGGGGTGAATAGGTGATGGCTATATGAATTATGGCAATTTTGCGGAATTAAAACTTTCACACACAAATAGCACAAATAAAGACTTGCAATAAATACAACAATTAAGGTGCGAGAATTGAAAGGAGTAGAGTTAGAGAAAATTGATCAAACGCAAACGCAAGGATGTGTTTCCGAGGTTCGAGCCACGCTCTACGTCCCCGCCTTCACACTTGAAGGATTTGCACTACTATCGTTGATCCCACCGGATTGCCAATACAAGGACACACTTGTCCCTTACACTTGTGATGCCGCAACACCACCCGAAGCTCACTAGCTCCCTTGAGGCCGATGCCTCTACAACTTCACTCCAAGAAGAAATGAGTGATCACACTTGATCACTTTACAAAAGCTCACTTGCACAATCCTAGAACCAAATATGTAGATGTAAAGCTTGGATTGTGGTGTGCAAAATCTAGAGAGAAGGTAGAGAGTAGGCCACAAGTTGGGTGTTGGAAATTTAGGCTTTGGAAAATCTTTTATGAAGGAAAGCTTTGAAAATCTTTGTAAAACTCTTATGAAATATTTTGCAATTGTTGTCTAATCAATATGAGGTGACCCTCTATTTATAGGGGTCAAAACAGCCTCAAAAACTCGTTGGAGACAAATCCCAAAAAGAAAAACAGTCAGAAAAACTAGCTGTTGGACCTGTCAGAACTTTTGACAGAGTCCGGTCGACCGGGTCGGTCGACCGCCAACGGTCAAAAATATGACCGTTGGGGCTCACCGGTCGACCGGTCCGGTCGACCGAAAACTCCCGTAAACGTAAATGAACTTCGGTCGACTGGGTCGGTCGACTGATATAGACGTGCACAGTATTGTGCACATCGGTCGACCGGGCCGGTCGACCGGTCACTGTAAGTTCTGAAAAAACAGAACTTCCAGAACCAGAAAATCTTGGTTTTGGTTTTGGGTTTTGGGTAAGATTTTGAAACTTGTAAAAACATGAAGTATAAGCATGTGTCATACTTCAAACATGTTAAAAGTAGTTTGATAAAATTCTTTTGAACACAACTTGTTTTTCAATGAAAATGTTTTTCCAAAAACTATTGTTTTTCTAAAACGCGTATTTTCAAATATGTTCTCTTTTAAAAACTAAGTTAGAAATGGAATTGAAAAATCTTTTTGAAGCCTAACTGAAATGTGTGTGTGTGATGATCCCATAGCTCTACTTCTAATATCTAGTTTTGACAAAATGTCTAAAATAAAAATACAATTACAAATTTTGTTTTTCTTTGTCGTTTTGATCTTGTCTTGATCTTCACTTCATCATCTTGATCCCAAAGCATCCTAGTTGTGCGTAGCTTGGGAATCTTCATTTTAGCGGCGTCCAAACTTGTGAGTCTTTTAGCGGAGCCGTCAAAAACAACCTGTTAAATAACCTGAAATATTCTGAAATAAAACATGTTAAATACATAACTAAATATGTTTTGTTGTCATCAAAATAACTGGGATAATGGCCTTTGGGCCAACACGAACGTGTTGGCAATATATACATGTTGCGAAATTCAAAAGTTATAGTTAGTGGATTGCAGTTATCCTCAGCTTAACTCAGCTTCGAAAGTGGTGGTTGTGGAACAATCGGAGACTGCGATGGCTTTGAGCTTGGATGTTCAGTTGTACCCCCGAAAAGAGATTGGAACTAGGCACACAACAAGGTAGTCCAGATCGTTACTTCTATGATAGAGCAAATTCTTATAAATTCTATGTGGATCAAAGGGATCGCTGGGTGATAAAATTCAGGTTAGGCATAAACTTATTCAACCTAATCAAGTTGTAAATCCCATGAGGAGGTTAAGAGGGCGTGAGATGGAGATGAAGTCAAGTTTGTTCAATTGTGCGTAGATGCGAGCACATGGAGTATGGTGGCTATTCTCGGACTTGGATGTATTCAAGTCAAGGGGGAGATTGTTAGGATTATGACATGAATACGTCGTGAAAGTTGATTAATATCGGATCCGACAATTTTTTTCTGGATCTGTTTTGAGTCCAAGTTGGATTCAAGTTACCTTTATTTTGATTGGTTAAGTTTGTTTAGGACTAAAAGAGTTCTATGGTCTATAAATAACCTCTTAGGGGTGGTCTTCAATGTATTCCAAGAGAATCCAATGAATTTATAATTTCTAAGGGTAATCTAGGTAAGATATTCATGAGAGAAACTTAGCCACAAGGGTTTGCTATTCTTGGCGACCATCAAGGGCTTGAAATCTTCTCAGCGTGAGGTGAAGTAATTCTCATGTACTCCCCTAAAATTTTAATAAAATTTCTCCCCTTCTCTCATGGACGTACACACTATCTGTCTGATCGGTAGAATCATGTTATATTATGTGTTAGCTTTCTATCTACTTTAGAATATCTTCTTCTTCTTTTCTTCTCGTTACCTTTGTAGATCCTGTGGTTTGTTTCTGCTACGCCGCCCCAGTCGATCCAGTTGTGGGGGAGCCCTCCCCTGAATGCGCATCATTCTGACCCACAAACCTGAGCTAAGGCGCTCAACCAGGCAGACGAAGGCTTCAGAAAGATATTCTCCAGTTTTACACTATATGTTGACTAACAGAGGTAAGCCCAAGTGTTATGAGGAAGATTTACAGAATATAGCCAAGGCTGAGTGGGAGCTTTCTATTCATGATATGATAGCGTCTCTTATAGAGGATCAAACATGGGATTTTGTTGAACTACCAAAGAGAAAGCGTGCTCTGCATAATAAGTGAGTCTACCAGCTGAAAGAGGAGAATGATGACACCAGGAGGTACAAGGCAAGGCTAATTGTGAAGGGGTTTCAACAGCGTGAAGGTATATTGACTTTAACAAGATTTTCTCTCATGTTGTGTAACTTACTACCATTAGATTTGGGCTTAATATTATGCAACGGACGACTTACATCTGAAGCAGCTAGATCTAAAGACCATATTCCTCCATGGCGATTTGAAAGAAGGCATTTATATATTGCAGTCATAGGGATATATCATGCTCGGGAAGGAGCAGATGGATTGCAAACTAAATAAGTGTCTTTATGGCTTGAAACAAGCTCTGAGGTAACGGTGTTTGAAGTTTGATAGATTCATGGTGAACAGTGGTTTCACAAGGCTAGAAGCTGGTCATTGTTACTATGCCAAGTGGTTCGAAAATTCTTATATTATGTCCAGAATGAAAGAGATAGTGAATCTCAATGCCAGGTTAACGAAAGAATTCTCAATGAAGGACTAGATTTCTTTGAGGAAAATTCTTGGAATGAGGATCAACAGAAAGAGAAAATAGATTTTTGAAAATATCACACGCTGAGTACGTGAAGAAAGTTCTGAGGAGGTTTAAAATGACAAATGTTAAACCTATGAACGTTCCCCTCGGAGGTCACTTCAACCTCTCAGAGGCACAAACTCTAATGACAGAAGATGAGAAAGCTCTCATATCGAAGGTGCCATATGCATCAGCTGTGAGCATCCTGATGTATGCTATGGTCTGCACGAGAGCAGACATTGCTCAAGCAGTGGGAGTTGACAGCAGATACATAAGCAACCTCGGGAAGGAGCACTGGAGAGCTGTGAAGTGGATCCTGAGATAATTGAATGGCAGTTCAGATATGGCATTGTGACATGATGGCACAGATGTTTAGCTATTGGGATATGTTTCTGACTTTGCAGGTGATGTAGAAGGTCAGAGGAGTATCACTCGTTATGTCTTCATTTTGAGAAGTAAAGCTATAAGTTGGGTGTCACGACTGTAGAAGATAACACCTTATCGACGATGGATGCCGAGTATGTTGCAGCGACAGAAGCTTGCAAGGAACTGATATAATTGAAGGATTTTTTGAAGGATCTGGGGAAGAAGCAAGAGGCTCCATCACTGCACAGTGATAGCTAGAACGCGATTGAGCTTGCAAATAATCCAGTCTACCATGACAGAACCAAGCACAATAATATGTGGTACCACTTCATTCACAAGCTACTAAAAGATGGTGTGTTCTTTCTACTGAAGATATACACGAGTCGGAATCCAGCAAATATGTTGATCAAAGTGGTCACGGTGGAGAAGCTGAAAAGTTGTTCAGCTTCTGTGAATCTTCAAGGCTGAGGATCCAAATTTGAGTCACTTGGAGTCGCTATTAGTCAGGAATGAGAAGAGAACGAGTGAAGATGGATGTTGTTGCTGTTGTATTGACTATTAGTCTTCAAGTGGGAGATTGTTGAAGTTATGGAGCCTAATTGCCGATCTTGATGAAGAATCGCCTTCGGAGAAGTATTATGCGAAACTGTGAGGCCTAATCCCAGTGGGAGTTAAGAAGTGGGAAGTCCATCTTGTGTGATTCGGAGGCGGGGTCGTGCAAAAAGTCTCCCGAGAACTGGATTACCTCACTGACTCCCCGACTAAAGGCATAATATAGACAACTGTGGGCGAGCTTGAAGTTTTAGATGGAGGCATGTTCAAGTGCTTTGGGGATCACTCGGCGTATCGAGAGGAGCACTCTGAGCGACAGAATAGAGGAATAGCCCTGAGGCACAGTGAGGCACAGCGAATATGGTCCATCCTAGAAGCTTCGCGATATAGGAAACTCAAACCACGTGTCAAGGGCAGTTTAGAAATGTCAACTTGTAACTCTACTTTTCTCTATAAAAGGAGATACGCCGTAATTAGGGTTGGTGGTGAAAATCTAGAGTTATTGTAAAGAGCGACTGTGAGGTCTTCTTTATCTCTTTGTAATCTCTCGATAATAGTGGATTTCCGAGCAACCGTGATTTTTCCGTGTTTTGCGTTTTCACCTAATTTCTGATGTTTTCTGTTTGTTGTTTTTTGATAGATCTGTGATCTTGTTTTTTCTTTTGTTCTGATCTGTTCTTGCTCATCACCATCAAGAAAGTCCTTACCCTAACAGGTATAAGCTTCTACGATAACCTACGGGCATAGACAAATCTGTTTCAATTTTCCTTCTATATATTAGGAACAACAAGTATGTTCAACAATTGGCACTTCAATAAGCGTTCAAGAAGTGCTCGATCATGAGAATATAAATAGAAGACCCTCAGGGGGAGGTGGGGGGAGAGGGGGAGAGGGCGGTGGGGAGAGGGGTGGAGAGAGAGAGGGTTTTTGCATTATGATAAACAGGGATTATGTTTCTCTTAATGAAGTGGAAGTTTATCACCTCACTTCTTCAAATAAGCAGTTTTTGTTTTGAATAAGAGGTTCTCTAAGATTTCTTAGAGCACTTATTCAGTAAGAGTTGAAGTAGATTCTTATTAAGTTATGGAGGAACCATTGCCTGAGAGAATAAATTTCAGAGAATATGAATCAGGGGGTCAAGGAAATGGTCACCAATTCTAAAGAGCTAACTTTTATACACTTCATACGGAAGAATAAATAAATAAAAGTACTTGTTGAGCACAGAGTTTTCAGACAGGAGAGCTGAAATAAGTTGTGTTATGAGGCATGATGATCTTTTATTTAGAATGTGGCTATTAGCGAGGATCATTAGTATAAACTGATTTTACTAGCTAGGGTCATTACTATATGACACACATATAATGAAACTTTGAAATATTAGATGAAACCATTACTTACTGAAGGTAAACATTCGAGACAAGTGTGATTAGTCAATGTTATTTATATAAGTTATAACAATTGATTAAACATTGAAATGTCATGCTGTTCATTATTTTTTTTCGACATTTTATTAATTATAGAAACATTAAGAGGGCAGGAAAATGAATGTGCCTCATGATTCACATGCTGAAGGAGTACAATACTTACCTACACGGCAAAACAAATCATCAAGGACTCAGTACCTGTTCCTGGTACAGTGCCTGTCCAAATTTGCCAGGTATTGCCTGCAGAGTTACATGCTGGAGGAGCACAAACCTTACTTACAAGGTAATAACAAATCATTGAGGGTTCCTGGTTCAGTGCCTGGTCCAGATTTTCCAGGTATTGCCTGCAGATTTAGGAAATATTAGATGGTTGTAGTTAACAACCACTTTAAGCCAAAATTACCTGAAACATAAAGTGACGAGTCTAATCAGTCCGTAAAAAAAGAAAAAAAAAAGCAGTGCAAGAACCTAGTAGTTTTGTGATGGACCTAATGGAATAAATATTTTATTTAAGTATCAGCTAGATCATTTCTGTTTCATTTCAATAACAGTGACGGATTGATGTTGAACTTCCAGATGACTAAGTAATATAGCATTTAAGGAAGCAACTTATGCAGTTTTCTTTTCATAATTTTCTTTTCATCTAACAGTAAAGATGAACTAGAAATAAAATGTGCAAGACTTTTCTTTCATCTGATAAGTCAGGACACAATAATGAATTTCTCTGATGAAAATAATCAAATTTCATCTAAACTTGAGATCAGTGACATTTGGTAAAATTTTCTCATCTATCCATAGTAAAAAAAAAAAAAAATCTAAAAACATGCAGTGAGTAATACAGAGTAGAACAAATAAAAACTTTTCTGAAGTTGGTGTGAAAGCTTGCTAGGTTTATACATATAGGTACCAAACCTACCCCTCAAGTTTAATGGGGCAATAGAATGAAAGCTTGCTAGGTTTATACATTTGGGTATTGGACCTACTCCGTAAGTTTAATAGGGAAATAGAATCTGTTCAAGCTGACTTCTGGCAATGCGTATTTTTTCCTTAAGTGACGTTTATCTCAAGTTCTAACTAGACTACTATGACAGTGTGCAAAAAACTTTTATGGAATTTGAATGACCAAGTTAGAGAACTGTACCATGATTAGCATGTTAACAAGAAGTTCCTGGTTTATAAACAACATAATAGTACTAGAATATGTACAAGGAACAAGATGATGTAATCTTTTATGGAACGCGAGGAAATTACTCTATTCATATCTAGATAATTTAAAGGTTTTCTTTCCCCTTCTAGTTTACTTGCTCGTATGTAAGAATATACATATACAATGAACAAGAATGCTTCTTTCTAATTTCAGTAGACACAAAGATACCTTTGCCAGATATATCTTAAATCGAAGATTTCTGAGTTAGTGATTTGAGACAAATATTGCCAGTTGGCTTGTTCTAGTTGGTTGATTTGCAGTACTCCATTACTGTTTTCTATAAACTGAAAATCACTAATCAATCATAACTCCAAACCAGTGTCCCAACTAGAGATCACATGCCACAGGCCATATGAGAAGCAACCAATCATCTCCAAATACATCCAACCAAACAAGTTGAACTTAAATTTGTTAGAACTGATCTACATTTACAAGGGATAAAATGCCATTATTTAGATTTAGAATTTCTGATTCTCAAATACCAATATTCTGGAAACTTCTTGGTTTCCAATTGCATGCAACCAAGTTAACCTTTAGTGAAATCAGAATGTATAATAAATTTGCAACATCCCTAATGTATAATACATGATTTAATATGTATAATAATATTTTAACATGTATATGTGATTTGTATTAAAAGTTATTATTATTTTATGTGGATTTTGACAACTACTTGTTATAAATTTCTACTGTTATTAGTAATTATTTTAGATAGTTATTAATATATAGTTGTTATGTTAGTATTATTATTACTACTATTATTAGTTTTGTTATTGTTTTATTTTATTTTCATTCTTCCATGCCCATATCCCTATTATCCATTTACCCATTAGCTCAACCCTCAACCCATTAGCTGTTTACCCATTCAAATCCAAATCCTAACTAAATAGATCCTAATCCTAACTAATTTAAACCTAATCCCTTCATAATTTTCTCCTTCTTCCCATCCACAACTGACTTCCCCTCTGCCGAGCCTACTTGCACCCCAGCGCATCCAGGCCACTGCCCATCCTCTGCCGGAGCACCGTCAACCCACGCAAGCTCTCGCATGAGCGCAGTCGCGCATATCACCCAGGGTCGTGCCCTACTCCTTCTTCCTCCCCCCTGTGCGAGGTCTGTCGTGATGCCATGCCACCCCCTCTGGGATCCTCCCCTTATACACCCCACACACCCACCATGGCAGCCTGCAGCCCGGAGCTAGGCCATACACACCCCAACCTCTCCAAGTACTGACCTCCTCCTTCTCCAGCTCCTCACGGCAGCACCCTAGGGCATCCCCCAACCTTGACCACGCATGCCCAAATCCCCACCGTTCCAACTGCTACACACCCATCCATCATCTTCTATAATCCCCTTCTCTTGGTCGAGCACACACCCATGGCAGACCTCCCACATCCATCCATCCTCTCCCATGAACGCGGACCTCCGTCATCGCATCCCTCCGTCATCGAGCGTGAACACCTCCACCGGAGCCCCTTGCAACCTTTAGCAGCCTTTATCTCTTCCGCAACCTCTGCCGGTGTTACCCGTGAACTCCGCCAGCACTTTTTCCCCATGGCCGTAAGGCCTCTTTCCCTTTTCTCTTGGGTTTTCTCTCTTTATCTCTCTCTTTTATATGCATGGGTTTGTATTTAATTATGTATATGCTCGTACACATGTGTGTGTGTGTGTTTATATATGAATGTATGCATGTGTGTTATGTATATATGATGGGATATGTTAATTACATGAAATTGCATGCATGTATTTGTGTGTTTAATTGTATCTACAAATATGTGTCATATTATTTGTGTGTTTATGAATGTATGTATGTATATATAATATGTATGTATGTGTATACTAATATATATATATGTGTGTGTGTGTGTGTGTGTGTATGTATATATGTATGTATGTATGTATGTTTGTATGTATGTATGTATGTGGATTCTACACCTGTGTGTATACCTGTATGTGGGTGCGTGAATGTATGTGTGTGAGTTCATGTGTGTTTAGTTGAGTGTTACAATATTGCGGACTCGCTCGTGCAGTTCGAACCGGTAACAGGAGACCCGAACCCGATTCGGATTCGTATGCACTGCGGACCCGATATACAGGCGATTCGAAGACAGACCACGAGATTATCCAGAGATCCAAACTAGTTCATGCAGTGAAAACTGAAGGTTCACCTAGAGGGGGGTGAATAGGTGATGGATAATCTAATGGTCACTAAATGCCAAATAATGATGCGGAAGCTAAAAAAATTATGACCTAAACTAAACTATTTAAACTAACACCACGTATAACACAAGAGTGTTGCCGAATTCTCCATGAAGGGCTCTGGACAAACTCCTCTAGATTCCCCTTGAATGGGTTGAGGTGCCGCGTTGGCTCTCTTAGTTGAATACAAGTGTTAGCAAACAAACCCAAGCAAGTATATCAATGAGCACACAATATATCAAGCATGTAAGATAAGACAAGTAATAGCATGCAAGATATAAACAAGAGACAAAGAGAGAGAGAGAGTGAGCAATCGCAAACACAAGGGATTTGTTTCGAGGTTCGAGCACCCTTGCTCTACATCCCCGCCTTCGACACACGAAGGATTTCCACTATGATCGATCCCAATGGATCACCCGGTGCCGCAACACCTACAACTCTCGGACTCTCTAGCCCGTACACACCGCGAGCCCACCGGCTCGCCGAGGCCGCACCTCAAACAAGAGTTCACACACGAACTCGAAACAATCGCGAACGCACTCGTTCGCCTCCTCAAGAAACAAGAAAAGATCTCTTGGTGATCTAAACACTTTGATCACCAATAAAAACTCTCACAACAAAACCCTATAGGTAGATATAGCAATTGATAGCTCAAGTGTATGTGTGAAAAAACAAGGAAAGAGATGGTGGAGGAAAACTCATGAAAATCTCTTTTTAAACACTCTTGATAAACTCTCTTTTTGATTGGAAATATTTGCTCTAAATCAAGTGGAGGAAAACCTCTAAATAGTTCAGGAAAAACTGGTGAAAACCCACTTGAAAATCTTATCTCAAAACAATGACCAAACCCCCAAATTTATAGGCTGTCAAAAACTAGCCGTTGGGGTCTGTCAGACCTGTCGGTCGACCGCCCGGTCGACCGCCAACGGTCAAAAATCAGACGTTGGAGCCTCCGGTCGATCGCCCGGTTGACCCAAAAGAACAGAGAGCACTGCTCTCAGTTCCGGTCGACTGGGTCGGCAGACCGGCCATCTGCCAGGTCAAGGCGTGCACATCCGTGCACGTTGGTCGACCGACTTCAGGTATAGTCGACTATACAGTCGACTTGCTGAAGCCAGAAAAACAGAAATCTGGGATTTAAAAAGTTTATCTTTTTTTGGCTCAAATAAAATCCCATAAAATACTTAAAAATCTAAAAAAATAGTTTTACCAATATACTTTGATAAATAAACATGCTTGCACAAAATCAAGGCATGTTATAAAGGATTTGGACTATTTTTGTAATATAAAAATATTGGCTCAATTGAAAACTTGTATTTTTCTAAAAACTTATTTTTCCAAAACTCCTTTAAATAAAAACTAGATATTTTGAACTCATTAAAGTATAGTGTGTATGGATATGATCCACTACACAAATAAGATGAAATATCTAAGTTTTTGACATTAAGCTCTAAATATGATTTTGGTTAAAAGATATGTATACAAGAAATTCCAAAAACCAAAGTATTTTTCCAAAGTAAAAATTCTTTTTTAAAATTAAAAATCTTTTATGGAAACATATCTATCAAGAGTGTGTGTGTAAATGTATACTTGAGCAATCCACCAACTACTCTATCCTTTACATTTTATCTAAAACAAAATCTTACTAAAACAAACCTAGACTCAAGTCTTGATCTTGAAGTCTTCTCATCATCTTGACTTGGTCCAAATGCAATCCAACGAGCTTGACTTCTCTTGAGTACTTGATGTGGTCTTGATGCATAGGCTCGTGAATCAACCGGTGCTAGCTCCAAAATATGACTTTAAATCCTTTGTTGAAGCTCCACACCTACTAAGATCTTGATAACAAATCTGTCACTAATTAAACACAAGATCATTAGTAAACATAACTACATGAGTTGATCATCATCAAAACTAGAGTGATGGGCCTTTGGGCCAACAATCTCCCCCTTTTTGATGATGACCAAACTCATGAAGTTATATATGCATGGATTAAAGTAAAGCTTCAAGGAAGCTCCCCCTTAACTCATGCATAGCACATAAACAAATAGATATGCAATGAGGCACATAAACATGTATGCAAATGTAAGAGTAAACATGCTAATCAAAAAATCACAAAATCTTTTTCTCCTATTTGCAAAACAAAACATATATGCATAAACATAAATTCTTTTATAAAAAACATCCATATATAGCAAATACCTCTCCCCCTTTTTGTCAATCATCAACAAAGGGGTTAAGGTAAAAACAAAATCATCAAATCTTTCTCCCCCTTTTTGTCATAAACAAAGAGATCAATAAGGGGTCAAACATATCAATAAAAGGTTATATGCGATATACATTCATGAAGAGGAAGACGTTAAGTTAGCTTCCCTACACATATGTATTACATGAAGAAGGGATGACAAGCCCCAATTCACATAACGTATAATATGTAATGCATAAGAGGAGATGTGAAGCTCCCCCTACACATGTGTACCACATAAAAAAGAGATTGTCAAGCTCTTCAATACACAATACACTCAACATGAATCTATATGTAGAAGAGATGTTAAGTTCTCCTTGCATATAGGCAATACAACTCAAAAAATATTTTTTTTTTAATTTTTCTTAAACAAAATTTTTAAAGGTATCAGAGCTTTAGTAAAACAAACAAATTTTAAAATACCAAATTGAAAATAATCATTAGTGTAAATCATATTGATATCAATTGAAATTTAACAAATATGAAGTTGAAACATATTGATACCAATAGTAAACATAATGATCAAAAATTTTTATTTTTCATCATAAACTTTGTACTTTTAAAAATATGAGCCAATTGTAAGTTAAGCACATGAAAATCATATATATGTATGAAATGAGTATACCAATTGACATTGATACATCATATATAAGAAAACAAAATATGAGTATATACAAAAATTATCAATTTAGATACCAATTGAAGGAATCCAATGATACCAATTGAAAATGACAATGTAAATCAAGTATATAACTCATATAACTACCACCCAATCATGGTTCAAGTTTTAAATGATTTCATTTTAAAGAATACATGAACATGATCTCCCATCCATCCTCCCATAGATGGTAGGGTAAATAGATTTGAAAATATTTTAGCATGAAAATCACTACCAAATGAAGAACAATTAACTAGTTAAAATAATTTTTGAAAAACTAGTTAAAGATCCTTCAAAACATGAAATCAAAGCATATATATGTCATGAATCATACCAAATACAAGAATTGACACTCGATCTATGAAGCTCAAAAATATGTTCATGAATCAAAGTCATGACAAAATAAATAAAGTGTGAGTGTTCAAAAGTCATGTAAATAGCATTTTCATGAAAATAGACATTGAAGCTCAAAAAGATCATAAGTCACATTTTTAATAATAAAAAAATTATTTTTCATTAAAACACTAATCTTCATGGTAAATGTATGATTTATCCAAAACTAACAATACACATACATATCCCAAACATAAAAGAGTCTATCAAATGTATTTGCATGAAGGCAAGAGACTCACGGGTATACATGTATATTTATTTGATTTGAATTAAAAATACATATACATGAAGTAAAATCATAAAATTTGGCAAAGCATGTATAAATGGAAGAATCATCAAAACTAGGTTATATATGTGCATATAGTGGGTACAAATGAGCATGAAGTGCAAATATATATAAATCACGTGTAACTCACTATTTGTACATGTATAATACAAGTTTTGATAAAAGCTACATTTAAGCATGTTTTACCACATGAAGCACATAAAACAAATAAAACATGATCATGCTAAAAATATCATAAATGAGCAAGCATGAATGTAACGCCCCGATCCTAAAGATACGGAGACGTTATGGCGACGTATATACGCGAGGAAAATATCCCACATATATACGCTAAGCCTAAAATGTAACCTGAACAAGCTATAATCAGAACTATAATAATCAAGGACCACTGCAATAATACATATAAGACTACACATGATAGCAATGAATAATAGGAAGAAAATGGCAGCTGAACAGAAGTCAAAGGTGATATATAGGAACAAGAATAATAACAAGAATAAAAATGCAAGTATACCAGAATCAAAGGAAGAGGACCCATGCTCCTCGCAAGGCGTATCGTCTCATCGAATACCTGCACATTAGAACAACCGTCCAATATCTGGACGTGCAAATCCAGGGTCGTCAGAACGCGACCATAATGAGTGTGTGTGTAAAGGGGAAAGAACTCGTGCAGAAGAAACCATGTGCATATATAATAGTAAGAACAACTGCAGATAGAAATACTAAATAACACAATAAATAACTGAACAGTAACACATATGATAAAAACATGAATACAGGTAGCAGACAAATGGCACAACTGTAAATATGCAATCAATGTCAAATAGGTATCCATCACATGTCACTAAACTGGTATCCAAGTCTGGTCATAAGTCTGGTCCTGGTTACAATCATGTGGTCCTGGTTACAATCATGTATACAGTCATGTGTCATAAGGCAGGGTAACCACTCAGGGTATAACACAATGTGTTCATTCAATTCATTCAATAACAATCAGTAATGTTCTACGTTATCTTTATCACTTTTCCACCGGCGTCCCACAACATCCGACAGTTCACCCTGGAGCCCGCACATCCAGTAGAACTCATCCGAACTCCGATATGCGGGTATCATTGCTCGAATAGGGAAATAGAACCAAATAACATGCATCCTAGGGGTTATCATCATACAAGTGCGTGTGGATGCTAATAGGCACTGAGAATGCAATATCACGCTAACACCAGGCGTCACGTACAATAGATAGCCCTACAGATTCAAGAGGTGGCCCCCACAGATTCAAGAGGTGGCCCCCACCATGTGTATGGTGTGGCACTTTGCTCCGTGTGGCACTTTGCTCTGAGGGAAACAGGATTCTAGAGGTGGCCCCCGTGGATTCAAGAGGTGGCCCCCACCATGTGTATGGTGTGACACTTTGCTCCACGTGGCACTTAGTTCCTTTTAAGATCCGCCGGACGCTAGCACGATTGTGGGATACATCCTCGTCAATCCCGACACCAGGCGGCAAACCGCCGGACGTCGGTTTGACTGTGCTATTAACAGGTCAACAGTGCATGGGACATGGATACAGGGGGTACAGGAGTACTAGATGTCAAGTAACAGTGATACAGTCATATGTCGAGGTCCAGTAAAAGGTGTCTAGTGTACAGTCAGTTAAGTAGTGCCATCAATAACAATCAATACCTTATGCCATTTCAATTACTGGGATGCTACGGGACGGTAACAATATCAGTACAGTAATAATCAATCAGTAATCGTATACACGGTGAACAATATCAGTAACAGTAACAGTAACAGTAACCGTGTATACGATGAACAATGGGACTGTACAGTGTTACGGTCAACGATACTTTCCCAGTAACTTTCAGTAACATGAACAGTATATTTATTAGGTAGATGTCATGTACAATCAGTGAGGTCACTTAAGTGGTATCCTTATATTATAATATTTATTTAGAATCGGTAATATAATCTTTTTACATTTATTCATTGTCTTTAATGTGTGAACATGAACAATAATTAACGTGCATGAATAGTAATTAAACATGAACACTGTTAAACATAATAACGTATATAGGAACCAGTTAAAAGCACTCATATAAAATAATATTAAAATACTCAATAAGAAACAAGGAACACTCACAGGAAATAATACTGAAATATTCATTAATTCAATAAGGAACACTCACTTGAAATGACGAGGTTTTGGATCCGAATCGCCGTCTGGTCTTCACCACACGAACAGGTACTAATCTACGGATCATCCCATGGATCGGTCTTCGAATTGCCATTGTATTGGATCCACAACGGCACGAATCCGAATCGGGTCCGGGTCTCCCGCAACGGTCTGGATCTCACCAAACGAATCCGAAACACTGTAGCACGCAATAAGCACATACCAATGAATATAAATACACACTTAACACACTTTCGAGCATACCGACACATACGTGTACACCCACAAGTTTACGTATACAAGTATAGACATACATGCATACTATACGCATACATACGTAAAATATACACTTACCGATATACTCATTCACACAACACACTCACACATGCCAACGCAACACACCCACCTACACTTTACTTAGGAACACCCATGCATGTATACACAACCTTCATCCACATAGTATAGACACATCTATATATCAAAACACACACTAATTCATTAACATCTTATTCATAATATAATATATACAGCATAGACAATCATTTCAAATGGACATTATAACTCTTCCCAGCACTAGCAGACAATTAGCAAACCAAAATTCTGTTCAACAATCAATGATATAAAGGGAAAAGCTTCAAGAATATAGTATAATGTATATGATATGAATATCCAATGATTTTTTTTCAACTGTCACAAAGAAAAAAGTTAATGCCCGTGAGACCTAGGATTAATTCAAAATTTACAATGCATGTGATAATCTGCCTTTGAAATACGACAATTGATATTATCAACCATTTAGATCACGGCACTTACTCCATAAGGTTCATTCACAATTAGGTTTTGAAAGACAACAAGAATAGTCACCCACAATCTTTTATCACTCTCTTAAAATGAATGGCAACATGGCCTTTGATCTGAAAATTTATTTACATTCTTTTCAATTACCCGATTTGTACTCTAAAATCCTATAAATTAAACTACAGAAACAAAATAATGAAAAGCACAACAACAACATGAATTAGGGCCAAAAGGAAGGAATCTAATCTGATCAAAACATTCACAAGACAAAATCAACCAAAAGAGGAAATGGGCCCTTATGATTGTACAGGGGATCTAAGATCAGAGAAAAATTTGTAAATTTGTGCAAACAAAATGTCATTAAGAAGAAATCTGTAAGACCCTAATCTGAAACTAAATTAAAAGAAAGAAAGAAAGAAGAAAGTACTCACCACCTTAATACCCCACTTGGTTACAAGCTCACGTTACTGAGCTCGGGTGGGGTGTAGTGGTGGTTGCCGCATGGGAGGAAGTCTGGGGATGCGGCAAGATCTTGGAGTTTGTGGAGCTGTTCATCCATGGATGGGTGTTTGTGCGGCTGTGTTGGGAGGGGTTTAGATGGTGATTAGTGTTAGGGTTAGATTAGGATTATATAGGGGGTGTAATTGTGTTGTGGGTTTCGGGTTTCGGGTTGGAACATGGATAAAAGATTGATGGGTTATGAAATAAGTAAAAGGGTAATAAAGGTTAAATAAAATGGTGGGTGCCCTTTTGCAACAAAAGCCAAAGTGGCTAAGTGGTTTGTGCTGTCAATGTGGGAAGGATGGTCACGGGTTCAAGGCTCGAAAGAAGCAGTCAGTTGTTTTGATAAATATTTGGAAGAAATAAAAAGATTAATAGAATGTGGGGGACCCCTTCATTCAAGAACCCATAAGGCTATAATGGTTGGGGCATGCTATTTGTTGGGGGGGACCCGGGTTTGAAACCTGTCACTTGCGGTTTTCATTTTTTTTTTTTTGAAGGAAATGAATTTGGGCCTGCTATTGGGCTTAGGCTCAGTTTGGAAAATAAAGACAAGGGAGGAAAATTATATGATGTGCTTGGGCTTGAAACAAAGGAGAATAGGAATAAGAAAAATGGGATAAATAAAACATTTAATCATGATGGTGATGATCGAGAATTAATTAGTAATAATTAAAATAATATCTAAAATTTAAAGATGACAATTTTCTTAAAACAAAATACACATACACTTTATAAGTATTATTTTTCACAATTAATTCATGTATTGCAAGGTATGGGTATTACATTGAACATAAATAAAATGGGAGTTTAGAGATTATTACCAACTCCAAAGCTCCAATCATGGTGGTTGTCTCACCAAAACCTCCTTGATAGCGATGCATCAATAAGTGTGTCCATCATATCCATTTGCATCCACCATCAAGGCACCATTCCTCTCACGTTTTGTGAGAGCCCTCACCTACATCAAAAAACATGGGGTGGGGGTTTTGGTACCCATTTTTTCTTGGGTCCTTGGGGGTTAGCTTTGTAAGGAACCCAAACATTTTTATTAGCAAAATTTAAAGAATGCAACTTGTCAAAACAATATTTTGCTAGATGGCCTTTGCGGCCACAATGTGTACATTTGTACACCTTAGGATGCTTATGTGTAGGAGTGTGATCATGACGTGCAACATAAGCATATGCATGATGATGTTGTGCATGAATGTGTGGAGTTTGTTTCTTTGAAAACAAAGACTCCAATCTAGAATGGTTGAATGCACAAGAGTTCAAAGTTGAATTCAAACAATCCATTTTATTTTTTAAATCTTTAATCTCACTAGTGGTGGCATGTAAAGCATGGTGAGATAAAGAATCATTTTTCTTTTTCTTTTGAAAAACATTTTCTTTTCTTTTTCAACAAATTTTCTTTTCAAAGATTTATTTTCTTAAAAAATAACTTCTCTTTGTTTTTCCACCAAATCAATTTTATTTTTCAAAGTATTGTTCCTTCACACAAATCATTCAATTTTGAAAATAAGGAAACATTCTCATTTTTTAAATCTTCCTTTTCTTTTTCTAAGCATGCAATCTTGTTTCTAAATGAATCTTGTTCTATATGCATGCAATCAAATTTCTTTTTCAAATTTTATTTTCTTTCTTAATCATGTCATATTTTTCAAGCAATAATTGACAAAATGTAGTAAGCTCATCATATGACATGTCCTCATCCTTGGATTCGGTAGTTACCTCAAGGGGGTTATCCCCTTGGACCATGTAGCACAAGTTGGAGGTGTTGCTTCCAACGTCCGAATCGCTCCCCGCATAGTATTGATCTTTTTCGCCAAGGGAGATGAGGGTATTCCATACTATAAAAGCCGAATCAAAGTTAGAAACTCTAGATAAATAAACATCATCTAGGGTAGACTTTAAAGCATTAAGGGCTTTTGCATTAGCCTCAATATTCTTACCATATAAACAATAATCATTATTAGTGATGGCAAGATAAACATGATAACCTAGGGCCTTGAGGTACAAAGACATCTTAACCTTCCAAATTTGGATGTTAAGAATGTCAAAGGTGGGTGGTGACATGAAGTCCATGGTGTGTGTACAAAAATATTGTGATTAGCCTAAAAATGAGGATCTTTAACTCTAGGTTGTTAGACCCAAATCAGAGTACCAAGCTCTGATACCAATTGAAGGTCCACCTAGAGGGGGGTGAATAGGTGATGGCTAATCTAATGGTCACTAAATGCAAAATAATGATGCGGAAGCTAAAACAATTATGACCTAAACTAAACTATTTAAACTAAACACCACGTATAACACAAGAGTGTTGCCGAATTCCCGTGAAGGACTCTGGACAAACTCCTCTAGATTCCCCTTGAATGGGTTGAGGTGCCACGTTGGCTCTCTTGATAGAATACAAGTGTTAGCAAACAAACCCAAGCAAGTATATCAATGAGCACACAATATATCAAGCATGTAAAGATAAGATAAGTAATAGGCAAGATATAAACAAGAGACAAAGAGAGAGAGAGAGAGTGAGCAATCACAAACACAAGGGATTTGTTTCGAGGTTCGAGCACCCTTGCTCTATATCCCCGCCTTTGACACACGAAGGATTTCTGAAAATCACCTAGAGGGGGGGTGAATAGGTGATAATGCTAATCAATGCACAATTTAAAAATTATGAAGCAACAATCTCACAAAGCAAGTGAATATAGCAATGAATGTAGAGAGCAAGTAATAAGAGCAATGAAAATAGAGCAAGAAATAAGAGCAAGTAAACCAAACGCAAATACCGAGATTTGTTATCGAGGTTCGAGCACCTAGCTCTACTTCCCCGCCTTTCCCAGAAGGATTCCAACCACTTCCACTATCACAAAGATGTCACAAATACACCGGAGTACCCAACTCCACAATCTCAAGTACAAGCAATCTCTGAGTAGTCAAAAGACCACAAACTCTCTCTTGCAAAATTCTCTTCCCTTACAAAGGTCCCTAGAGAAATAATGAGTAGGAATGAAGCTCTTGTGTGTAAGGAGAAAAGAAAATGAAATCAGAGAATTCTTAAAAGCACTTCAGAAAATGAGAGAGAATTTCAGCACAAAAACCAAGAAACCAAATCTTTTGAATGCCTTAAACTTTTGAAAATTTTTGAGAATTTTTCTAGTAACCAACCTCTCCCTAAACACCCCTATTTATAGGAGAGGGCTAGGGTTAGGAGATAAAACATATTTAAGGCTAATCAAAAAGTATTAGAACCAAAACATGTCACTTAAACATAATTAAATGAGAAAAGGACAAAAATAAACCAGCTCAGAAAACTAGCCGTTACTGTTCAAACGCTAGCACGGTCGACCGGCCCGGTCGACCGCTAGTTCAAAGAAAAATAGCCGTTGCAGGCTACGGTCGACCGGCCCGGTCGACCCAAACAAACAGAGAGCTCTGCTCTCAGACCGGTCGACCGGGACGGTCGACCGTCCAAAGACTGCCAAACGTGCACAGATTTGTGCACGTCGGTCGACCGACCCGGTCGACCGACTTCTAACCAAGCCGACTTGTCGAAGACTAGTCGACTGGATGAAGTCTGGAATGGACAAAAAAAATAGTTTTAAAAATATTTTGAAAAATATTTTAACACTCCTAAAAATCACCAAAAATAGTTTTATCATTTTGCATTGATATATAAACATGTGGTAAAAAGTTTAGCTCAAATATCAATCAATATGAACTATTTTTGTCTCTTATCATTTTTACCAAAAACTGTTTTTTCTAAAACTTGGATTTTGAATAGAAAATACGTTTTGTCCAAAACTTCTTCCAAATACAAAAACATGATATTTAAACATTTTGAAGCATAATCCTATATACATGAAACATATGTATATCATAGTTTTTGTCATAAATTCCAATACCAAAATAAGTTTTGATAAAACACAAAACTTAAAACACATGATTATGTATATCAAAGTAAGTTTGTAGGTTGAAGATTGTATACAAACTATTTATGTTAGGAAACAAGATGTGCGCAAAAACGTGTGTGATAGAGCTTCAAACCTATTCACTATTCTTTAACAAAATTTTAAACTAAAAGCAAATCTAATAAATTATCTTGAGCAATCTTGAAGTCTTGAGCCATGCGATTCCTTACTAGAGCCTTCTCTTCTATGTTCCTTCCTTGATGTACAAAAAGCCTTCTTTGCTTCACGAACCTAGAAATTCTTGCAATAGCTAAGCAATAGCCTCCAAATATGGTACTAACCTGAAACTTATCTAAACAAACTAATTAGTACCAAATAGCACTTATTTGTTTTGTTATCATCAAAACTCTAAACAAATGGAGAGTGTAACCTTTTGGGCCAACAATCTCCCCTTTTTGTTATCATCAAAACACTAAAACAAATGCAAATCTACTACCATTTAAGCTCTTAGTTTTAGTAGGTCCAAAAAGATCCATATGAATTAATTCTAAAGGCCTAGTTGACATGATATCCTTGATTGGTTTGAAGGAAGACTTGGTTTGTTTCCCAAGTTGGCACGCACCACAAATGCGGTCTTTCTCAAACTTCAAGCAAGGTATACCTTTCACCAAATCCTTAGAATTAATCCTAGAAAGATGGTCAAAAGATGCATGTCCTAATCTTCTATGCCAAAGCCAAGAATTTTCATCAAAAGCATTTAAGCATTTAGTAGAACATTCTACATTAAGCATGTCAATAATATAAACATATCATCACGAAAACCGGTAAGAATACAATCATTGGATTTAATATCAAAAATCTTGCAAGAAGTATCATCAAAAATAACTTTAAGTCCACGATCACAAAATTGACTAATACTAAGCAAATTATGTTTCAAACCATCAACAAGTACAACATTTTCTACAATGGAGATGCACCAATTTGAATGTTACCTATACCGATGATAGTGCCTTTGGAGTCATCCCCGAAGGTGACGGAGCCACCTTCCTCGTACCTTGATAGGATTGTAAAGTTATTGATATCCCACGTCATATGTCTTGAACAACCACTATCAAGGTACCACCGCTCCCTACGTCTTGGAGCCTTGGTGTGTACCTACATCAAATAATTTAGGACTTGATTTTGGTACCCACATTTTCTTGGGTCCTAAAGGGTTAGTTTCATTAACCCAAACAAGATTATTTGATCTATTAACTTGATCATAGCAAAATTTAGCTAAATGTTCATTCTTACCACAATATGTGCATCTATATACTCTACCATATTTAAAGCATAGTGAGTGTGTGATTTGTGAGCATGAGAGTTGTGAGCATGAAAAGATTTAGCATGAGAAGTGTTATGTGTAGTGTGAGCATGTGAATTTTTAGCATGAGAGATGTGCTTTTTGGAAAACTTTTCTTCAAGTTTCTTAGTGTTAAAAGCATAATCTTTCAAAACTTTTTCAAAATCAACCATTTTAGTTTTTAGAGAGGAAATTTCTTTTTCATCAACAATAGGAGATTTTTCTTTACAAGAAACCTTGTAGGCATTAAACTCATTTTGAATAGAAATAAGATTAGAAGAAATATCATCCTTTTCTTTAGAAACCATAGCAAGTTGATTTTTGAGAAAAGTAACTTCTTTTTGCAATTTAAAACATTCAATCTTCTTATTATCATAAGTTTCAGAAAGTTCAACAAAGGCATGAGCAAGAACTTCCTTACTTAATTCATCATCTTCATCATCAAGAGGTTGAGGGGTTACTTTTGGTGTGTTTGCCATGAAACACATATTCGCTACATCCGCCTCTTCCTCGGACTCGCTTTCCGAATCCCAAGTTGCCTTGTACGCTTTCTTTTCTTCCAATTTCTTTGGCTTGAAGGAGGAGGTCATCTTCTTCTTGAACTCCAGGCAATCCGCCATGATATGTCCGGGCTTTCGGCAATTGTAGCATACGATTCTCCTCTCCTCTTTACCTTCAAATTTCCTTCGGAAGTTGAGCTTGTTCCTCCGGTACATTCTCTTCACATTGCGAACAAGTAGTGATAGCTCCTCATCTTCTTCTTCATCTTCTTCATCGTCTTCAAGAGTGGATGAAGACTTGAAGGCCAAGGATTTCTTCTTTAGTGGAGCGGCCTCTTCTCTTGCTTTCTTTTCCATCTCATGGGTTTTAGGTTCCCAATGAGACTAATGAGGTCCATCTCATCCTTGTCGTTCAATTCTTTTAGGGTGGTGGCCTTGATCTCCCATGATGTAGGAAGTGCCCGAATCACTTTTCGCACCTTTTGATCATTGGAAATATCATCACCTAAAGAAGAAAGACCATTGGTGATTTTAGTAAATCGAGTAATCATACAATCAATAGATTTATCATCAATCATTTTAAAAGACTCATATTGGGACCTCAAGAGATCTATCTTAGCTCTCTTGACTTGTGAAGTCCCTTCGTGTGTGACCAATAAATGTTGCCAAATCTCATAGGCGGATTGGCAATGAATTACCCGTGTAAGTTCATCCTCATTCAAGGCGGTTAAGAGGGAATTTTGGGCCTTGGAGTTAGCCTCATATTCTCTAAAGTTGAAGTCGGTCCATGTGCTCTCATCACTATCGGGTGCAACATAGGGTTTGGTCAATGATTTAGCCACTAAGCTACCTAGGGATTGCAAAAAGATAGTCATCCTAACCTTCCAAATAGGGAAGTTGAGTCCATCAAATTTAGGAGGGGTTTTGATGTTATCGGCCATGTTTACTAGTGAATGACAAATGGAATGCAAATGTTGATTAGCAAATTTTAGGGATCTCTCTATGGATGTTAAGCCAAAACCTAGAGTCCAAGCTCTGATACCAATTGAAAATCACCTAGAGGGGGGTGAATAGGTGATAATGCTAATCAATGCACAATTTAAAAATTATGAAGCAACAATCTCACAAAGCAAGTGAATATAGCAATGAATGTAGAGAGCAAGTAATAAGAGCAATGAAAATAGAGCAAGAAATAAGAGCAAGTAAACCAAACGTAAACACTGAGATTTGTTATCGAGGTTCGAGCACCCAGCTCTACTTCCCCGCCTTCCCCAGAAGGATTCCAACCACTTTCACTATCACAAAGATGTCACAAATACACCGGAGTACCCAACTCCACAATCTCAAGTACAAGCAATCTCTGAGTAGTCAAAAGACCACAAACTCTCTCTTGCAAAATTCTCTTCCCTTACAAAGGTCCTTAGATAAATAATGAGTAGGAATGAAGCTCTTGTGTGCAAGGAGAAAAGAAAATGAAATCAGAGAATTCTTGAAAGCACTTCAGAAAATGAGAGAGAATTTCAGCACAAAAAACCAAGAAACCAAATCTTTTGAATGCCTTAAACTTTTGAAAATTTTTGAGAATTTTTCTAGTAACCAACCTCTCCCTAAACACCCCTATTTATAGGAGAGGGCTAGGGTTAGGAGATAAAACATATTTAAGGCTAATCAGAAAGTATTAGAACCAAAACATGTCACTTAAACATAATTAAGTGAGAAAAGGATAAAATAAACCAGCTCAGAAAAACTAGCCGTTACTGTTCAAACGGCTAGCACGATCGACCGGCCCGGTCGACCGCTAGTTCAAAGAAAAATAGTCGTTGCAGGCTACGGTCGACCGGCCGGTCGACCCAAACAAACAGAGAGCTCTGCTCTCAGACCGGTCGACCGGGATGGTCGACCCGTCCAAAGACTGCCAAACGTGCACAGATTTGTGCACGTCGGTCGACCGACCCGGTCGACCGACTTCTAGCCAAGTCGACTTGTCAGAAGACTAGTCGACTGGATGAAGTCTGGAATGGACAGAGAAATAGTTTTAAAAATATTTTAAAAAATCTTTTAACACTCCTAAAAATCACCAAAAATAGTTTTATCATTTTGCATTGATATATAAACATGTGGTAAAAAGTTTAGCTCAAATATCAATCAATATGAACTATTTTTGTCTCTTATCATTTTTATCAAAAACCAAAAACTGTATTTTCTAAAACTTGGATTTTGAATAGAAAATACGTTTTGTCCAAAACTTCTTCCAAATACAAAAACATGATATTTAAACATTTTGAAGCATAATCCTATATACATGAAACATATGTATATCATAGTTTTGTCATAAATTCCAATACCAAAATAAGTTTTGATAAAACACAAAACTTAAAACACATGATTATGTATATCAAAGTAAGTTTTTAGGTTGAAGATTGTATACAAACTATTTATGTTAGGAAACAAGATGTGCGCAAAAACGTGTGTGATAGAGCTTCAAACCTATTCACTATTCTTGAACAAAATTCTAAACTAAAAGCAAATCTAATAAATTATCTTGAGCAATCTTGAAGTCTTGAGCCATGCGATGCCTTGCTAGAGCCTTCTCTTCTATGTTCCTTCCTTGATGTACAAAAAGCCTTCTTTGCTTCACGAACCTAGAAATTCTTGCAATAGCTAAGCAATGGCCTCCAAATATGGTACTAACCTGAAACTTATCTAAACAAACTAATTAGTACCAAATAGCACTTATTTGTTTTGTTATCATCAAAACTCTAAACAAATGGAGAGTGTAACCTTTTGGGCCAACAATTTCCACTATGATCGATCTCAATGGATCACCCGGTGCCGCAACACCTACAACTATCGGACTCTCTAGCCCGTACACACCGCAAGCCCACCGGCTCGCCGAGGCCGCACCTCAAACAAGAGTTCACACACGAACTCGAAACAATCGCGAACGCACTCGTCCGCCTCCTCAAGAAACAAGAAAAGATCTCTTGATGATCTAAATACTTTGATCACCAATAAAAACTCTCACAACAAAACCCTATAGGTAGATATAGCAATGGATAGCTCAAGTGTATGTGTGAGAAAACAAGGAAAGAGATGGTGGAGGAAAACTCAAGAAAATCTCTTTTTAAACACTCTTGATAAACTCTCCTTTTCATTGGAAATATTTGATCTAAATCAAGTGGAGGAAAACCTCTAAATAGTTCAGGAAAAACTGGTGAAAACCCACTTGAAAATCTTATCTCAAAACAATGACCAAACCCCCAAATTTATAGGCTGTCAAAAACTAGCCGTTGGGGTCTGTCAGACCTATCGGTCGACCGCCCGGTCGACCGCCAACGGCCAAAAATCAGACCGTTGGAGCCTCCGGTCGACCGCCCGGTCGACCCAAAAGAATAGAGAGCACTCCTCTCAGTTCCGGTCGACTGGGTCGGCAGACCGGCCATCTGCCAGGTCAAGGCGTGCACGTCCGTGCACGTCGGTCGACCGATCCGGTCGACCGACTTTAGGTATAGTCGACTATACAGTCGACTTGCTGAAGCCAGAAAACAAAAATTTGGGATTTAAAAAGTTTATCTTTTTTTGGCTCAAATAAAATCCCATAAAATACTTAAAAATCTAAAAAAATTGTTTTACCAATATACTTTGATAAACAAACATGCTTGCACAAAATCAAGGCATGTTATAAAGGATTTGGACTATTTTATAATATGAAAATATTGGCTCAATTGAAAACTTGTATTTTTCTAAAAACTTATTTTTCCAAAACTCCTTTAAATAAAAACTAGATATTTTGAACTCATTAAAGTATAGTGTGTATGGATATGATCCACTATACAAATAAGATAAAATATCTAAGTTTTTGACATTAAGCTCTAAATATGATTTTGGTTAAAAGATATGTATATAAGAAATTCCAAAAACCAAAGTATTTTTTCAAAGTAAAAATTCTTTTCTAAAACTAAAAATCTTTTATGAAAACATATCTATCAAGAGTGTGTGTGTAAATGTATACTTGAGCAATCCACCAACTACTCTATCCTTTACATTTTATCTAAAACAAAATCTTACTAAAACAAACCTAGACTCAAGTCTTGATCTTGAAGTCTTCTCATCATCTTGACTTGGTCCAAATGCAATCCAACGAGCTTGACTCCTCTTGAGTACTTGATGTGGTCTTGATGCATAGGCTCGTGAATCAACCGGTGCTAGCTCCAAAATATGACTTTAAATCCTTTGTTGAAGCTCCACACCTACTAAGATCTTGATAACAAATCTGTCACTAATTAAACACAAGATCATTAGTAAACATAACTACATGAGTTGATCATCATCAAAACTAGAGTGATGGGCCTTTGGGCCAACAAAGATCAGACGTCAATTCAGGCCCAAAACCGCGTCATTTCATGATGTGTTTATTAGCTTTGATTGTTGTTTATTTATCTGTGAATATTCTTCACTTTATTTAATAAATATATTTTGCCAGTTAACTATTCATGATGACTTATTTAAATTGTTTAATTCATGTTAAAGTATTTAGAAATTGTAAACTGCTATGAATAAATTGCTAGAATGACATTTTGCTTAGTAATGTTCATGTTCATGTACATCCATATTTAATTATGCTACTTGTTCTAGATGTACAGCTGTAGGCCTTGGGAATTATTCGGTGAGATTATGGAGTTGTGGTTGTTAAGGAACATGCCTTATTTGATCTTGAGTCCTATTCGTGTAGAGGATTGCAACAGATTATCTTCAGCAGAGTGTTATTCTGGGGAATAGTAGACACATTATAGATGGTGGATCGAATGTATCATTGATGGTTAATATATGTGGAGTTAGTATTTTGTCATGAAGATGTGGGTATTCCAGTTTATCGATTTTTAGGATTATTTAATTTAATTTGATCTGTAAATGGTTAGATTGGTCAGTGTATTAAATGGTAATAGAACCTAACTTGAGATTTGGGAGCAGACCAGATTAACTAGGAAGGTGGATTTTACAGATAAATAGTCTCATATTATTTAACGCCAGAGAGCTGAATATTTCAGTGAAGATTGATTGAGGTAAAACCTGCACAAAAAATACAGAATTTTAGATTTAGAAATAAAGATGTGCAAGTGCTCAATTCTTACCGCTATAGCAAGTGGCTATGTGGGTCGTGATCCACAAGGAGGGTTTTACGATAGAAGCTTTACGTTTCTTTATTTAAATCTTAATGAAGATAAAATGAAGATTCTTCTTTGTTTAAAGAAATGAAAATGAAAAAGAAAGTTATGTTAAAGTTAGAAAGAAAATGAGAGATGAAGAAGGTGGAGAGAAATAGAGAATGACTATTTACAAAGAAAAGGGGAAAGAAAGTGACTTTGTACAAATGAGTCGAAAAAGAATGATTTGGAAGAGGTGGTGATCTATACTAAAGAAATAAAAGAAAAGAAAGAAAGAAGAGTGAAGAAATACTTAGGTTGATTGATGACTTACCTGGAAACCTTTGCATGTTCTACCTTACATTCGGAGGTGTTCAACGCATAGACCATACGATCGAGCTCAGTCCCCGTGCGCATTATACCATCAAGCTGAGTAAGAATGAATTGATACGGATCTTGAGGAGGAGAATGTCTTCATGAACTATCGTTGGCACTCACACAACATCGTTATACTAATGCTTCTGGCTTCACTTGCAAACTCATCAAAAACAAAGGAGGTAAAGTAGAAAGAGGGAAAAGAAAATGAAAGTAAAGAAGAACATAAAAATATTACCTTTTATTGCTTGAAACGATGGAAGAAAGGAGAAGGGTACATCAGTGTCACTCTCAACATTGGCCTTCATCTCTTACTTACATGAATCTTCATCTAACCTAAGCTTACATACACATTATATAAAAAGAAAAGAAAAACCAAAACTACAGAATGAAAAACTAGTCTAAATCCTATCTCTGCCTGCCCCTTGTTCTCCTTTTTACTCAGCTAAAACCAGTATTTATAGGTAAAAAAACCTAAAGGAGAAGATCCCAGGAAGATTGGGGGAATCTCCTGGTCTGATGTATTTCCCGTATCTTCTTCTGATTTTCTTATTTTTGCTTCAAAAGTTGACAAAATAGCCTTTGATTGTGCTTGATTCAGGGAGGATTCTTCTCAACCTTCCTTATGTGCCAAGATTTTGCCCTGATTTCTTCATCTTGATTCAGGGAGGATTCTTCTCAACCTTCCTTATATGCCAAGATTTTGCCCTGATTTCTTCATTTCAAATTTATTCTGAATTAATCAGAATTTGGTGGGCTTTTGGTCTTGTTTCTCTTCATCTCCTTAAGGAATGGGCCTGCAAATAAATTAAACATTTAATTAGGACAATGCAGATTTTATTCTATAATAAGTATGGAAATATGATAATAAATGTGCAACATTAGTGACCAATCACACCCCCATACTTATCTTTTGCTCGTCCTCGAGCAAAACAACTAAACTATACTAAGGATTATTTAGACCACTTTCGCAGGTCACGCGATTGCACTGAGCATGTGCAACAAGCCGTTAAACCTCTAGGTTTTCCCTAGAGGACGAGTTTTGTCTCGTGAGGGTTTTCAGTGGATTACACCCACAAAATCCATAAAGAAAGAGAAATAAAGAGTTAGTATTTTCGAAAAGCATTTTGAAAGAGAAAAATATTTGAAATATAATTGTAAGATTTAAGCAATCTATAAGTTATAGGAAAACTGAATTTTTCATTCCTAAACTTAGTCTCTATTCAAAAATTTGTTATCAATCAAAATAAGGAGTCAAATTGTACTTCTCATCTGGTCTATTACTTTACCCTAAGTCATATGCACCTTGTGATTGTGAAAATTTTGACTAAGGGTTCTTGAACTCTAACTGTTATGCCTCATTTATTATTATATATATATAAATTTTTTTTGGTATTATTCCTTAGTTCTATTAGGCTTTCTAATCTGCCCATGTAACGAGCCTTTAATCGATGACTCCCAAACCAAACGGTCCTAGGGCACCGGGTGAGAAAACACCCCAAGGACTTAAGGACTCGAGCAAATAAGGCCACAAAACTAAGGATTTTATTATTTGAACCCCTTTTAGGCGTGAATACTTATGCTTTATTAGGCACAAATACCCAGCTTAATCAGAGAATGTTTATATATATATGTATATTTTTTCAAACTTATCTAATCATCTTTCGCATAAATACTAAGGCTTGCTTAGGCCAAAGAACCTAGCTAATTAATAATTAGATCTGTTTATCTTTTTTTTTCTTTTTCTTTTTTTTTTATAAGGCATAAGAATCTTTGTTTTTGAACCTTAAGTGTGTAATTGTATGAAGTGTGCATATTTCATCAAGGTAAAGATCAAGACTAAATTACTTTAACAAATTATCTTCCTAACCCTAAAAATCAAACAATAATCTTATTTTGACCAAGTATAAGAAATCCTAATTTGGATTTTCCTATTCCTTAAAATTAACTTAATTTCTTAAAAAAATATATGTCAAAATATTGTTTCTATTTTCAAATAGTTTTAAAGGTAAAGAAAATGTTAATTTTTTTTAATAAAAAGAAAAACCTAAGTTATGTTAGACCCTCCCCCACACCTATCTCATGCATTATCCTCAATGTATGAATTAATGCATAGATGCATGAAAAAGAAGAAAGGGAAGGAGAATGTTACCTTAAGGTGGTGGTTCCGGTGGTGGTCTGATTGGTCTACGAAATGCGTTCCAATCGACTTTTCGTTGGGCTCGGAGGAACCCACAGGAAGTTTCTCTAATATAACCCATTAAGATTGTGTATCCATGAAGGATTTTTATTAAGTATTTGACACCATCTAATTTTCAAATTGCATAACTGATTTCAGAGTCAAATTTGTCAACCACCTCGTCCCAGAATGGAGTGTGAAAAGATAGAATGATTGACTTGGACTCAGGAAGGACAGGAACTAATACCGACTCAGGAAGGTGACTTAAGTCAAATAAAGGTTCAAGAGTCGAAATAGGTTCAGAAATTGGGTCCAAGTCAAGAAGTTGAAACTTAAGTCCACATGTATTTTCTAACAATGGGATGTGACTTAATATTGGTGATTCAAGTTCAAGAATGATAGGTGGTGGAATCAAAACTGACTCTAAAATATTACTCAAGTTTGGTAACAAAACATGAGTCAATATTGATTCAGAAAGTTGAACTGGATCACAGATTTGAGAATCTAGTTCACATATCTCATTGAGTTCAATATCAAAAAAATGAGAACTTGCCAATTTGTCAATAGGATTTTCAAAAGTGTACAATTGGTCAAGTTCAATATGATCATCAAAAATAGGTGATTCAATTTCATGATGAATTGGCACAGGATCCAATGTTGACTCGGGGAAAAGGTTGAAATCAGGTGAAAACACCGGAATCATTATTGAATCAGGAAGTAAAATTGAATCACTAAGTTGAGGTTCATGATCATATTCATTTTCAAGTTCGATTTCAGGTAAGGGATAACTTGCTAAACTATCAATATTATTTGGAGTTTGGGCAAGTTCCAATGACGGTTCTGAAATGGAACCTTCATTTCCAAAACTACATGGCTCTTCGGCTCTAACAGAATGGTTACCGACATCAGAACTGGCCAAACGGTTAGAATGTAAAGATTGGACCATCATTTCTATGTCGTGATTATGAGCGTTTTGAGCCGAGTCATGGCTTCAAGCATCTCTTCATAGGTGATATATTCATTGTTGTGTTGAAAAAATGAAGTGTTGTCTTGGAATTGGTAGTGAAATTGTGAGTCCATCAGATTTTGGGATTTGTGTTTGGACTCACGCATACTCATTTCCAAAATTGATAGTTTTCTATTTTGGACTGGTGGATCTGAGTAGGAATCTTGAAAATATTGTGGACTAGGTGGAGAGGGGGGACAATTTGGTTGAAAATTGGACTCGGGGTAGGTGAATCCCCACTGACTCTGTGAAGAGTTAAAATCATTATGGAAATTATGGTTATAAGATTGGGAACATGGGTTATATTGATTCGGATAAGACCAATCCGGCACACTAGGTTGGTTAAAGTTATGATATGCCGGGTTGGTAATATCCGAAAAAGAGTTTGATGTGTAATATAGATTATTATTGAAGTTGAAAAAATTGTTATTATAAGCCATATCACACAATGGAATACAAACAAAAAGAAAGAAAAATAAACAAAAAAAACAAAAAAAAATCTAGCCTAAGTTAGGGTAGACCTATGACCTAGACGACTCCTAACTGATTAGACTATCCACGGGAGGTTTAATGCAGACTTTGACCACAAGCTAATCAGCCAGGTCAGGGCAAGGTTGTGGGAAGTTTTCTGTCAAAAACGTTCCTTAATTAAATAACCACCAACCTTCGGGCTTTCGGCCCTAATCCCTTTCCTAGACACTGATTTGGCAAGAGTCAAATTCCAACACCTTTCCCCCTTAGGATAATCTCCTAATTGAGTCCGAGATGTCCCTAGGGCCAACGTCTACTCATTTTTAGTTAGGCTTGGGTTAGTGAGTGCTTGGAATCTGATTTTTGGGCCAAGGAAGGGTGATTAAATCCCCACCTTATCTTGTTATGGGGTGGTGCCCTTAAGATCAGTTTGTGCAAGTGTACAAGATATGTAAACAAGATTCACTCAAAGCGATGTAAATCAACAAGAGATGAGTCCTATTCTAAATGCAATGCGAACGTACCTTGCTCAAGCACTCTTCAACAGTAAAATAAATTAATTGAAAAGACACGTGCCTAAAAATGCAAACGTCTAATCAATTTTTTAACTTTTCAACAAATGTTTTACTGTTGATTTGTTATTAGGCTTTTGGTGATGGCATATAAGAAATAAAGTTGCAGAAAACTATCATTTTGCAAAACAAGCAGCCCTGCAAGAAAAACAGTTAGTAGTGAACTCTTCCTTGCCGCGGAAACGAGGCTAAAGCCGAGCAAACGCGGCAATTCAGAGGGTAATTGGTCTCTGTTTTCTAGAACAGAGGCCCAATACCACTTTTATGTTTCTGCAATCCTTTTTTCATGCTTTGCTTGCCCTATAACCTGCAACAGAGAAGAAAATTCGTTTTAGTTCTAAAATTCAATATAAATCATATTTCAATAAAAACCATTACCCTCCCCGGTAACGGCGCCAAAATTTGATTGAGGTAAAACCTGCACAAAAATACAAAATTTTAGATTTAGAAATAAAGATGTGCAAGTGCTCAATTCTTACCGCTATAGCAAGTGGCTATGCGGGTCGTGATCCATAAGGAGGGTTTTACGATAGAAGCGTTTACGTTTCTTTATTGAAATCTTAATGAAGATAAAATGAAGATTCTTCTTTGTTTAAAGAAATGAAAATGAAAAAGAAAGTTATGTTAAAGTTAGAAAGAAAATGAGAGATGAAGAAGGTGGAGAGAAATGGAGAATGACTATTTACAGAGAAAAGGGGAAAGAAAGTGACTTTGTACAAATGAGTCGAAAAAGAATGATTTGGAAGAGGTGGTGATCTATACTAAAGAAATAAAAAAAAAGAAAGAAAGAAGAGTGAAGAAATACTTACCTAGGTTGATTGATGACTTACCTGGAAACCTTTGCATGTTCTACCTTGCATTCGGAGGCGTTCAACGCATAGACCATACGATCGAGCTCAGTCCCCGTGCGCATTATACCATCAAGCTGAGCAAGAATGAATTGATACGGATCTTGAGGAGGAGAACGTCTTCATGAACTATCGTTGGCACTCACACATCATCGTTATACTAATGCTTCTGGCTTCACTTGCAAACTCATCAAAAACAAAGGAGGTAAAGTAGAAAGAGGGAAAAGAAAATGAAAGTAAAGAAGAACATAAAAATATTATCTTTTATTGCTTGAAACGATGGAAGAAAGGAGAAGGGTACATCAGTGTCACTCTCAACAAAGGCCTTCATCTCTTACTTACATGAATCTTCATCTAACCTAAGCTTACATACACATTACATAAAAAGAGAAAAAAACCTAAACTACAAAATGAAAAACTAGTCTAAATCCTATCTCTGCCTGCCCCTTGTTCTCCTTTTTGCTCAGCTAAAACCAGTATTTATAGGCAAAAAACCTAAAGGAGAAGATCCCAGGAAGATTTGGGGAATCTCCTGGTCTGATGTATTTCCCGTATCTTCTTCTGATTTTCTTGTTTTTGCTTCAAAAGTTGACAAAACAGCCTTAATTGTGCTTGATTTAGGGAGGATTCTTCTCAACCTTCCTTATATGTCAAGATTTTGCCCTGATTTTTTCATCTTGATTCAGGGAGGATTCTTCTCAACCTTCCTTATATGCCAAGATTTTGCCCTGATTTCTTCATCTTGATTCAGGGATGATTCTTCTCAACCTTCCTTATATGCCAAGATTTTGCCCTGATTTCTTCATTTCAAATTTATTCTGAATTAATCAGAATTTGGTGGGCTTTTGGGCTTATTTCTCTTCATCTCCTTAAGGAATGGGCCTGCAAATAAATTAAACATTTAATTAGGACAATGCAAATTTTATTCTATAATAAGTATGGAAATATGATAATAAATGTGCAACATTAGTGACCAATCAAAGATAGATCAGATATGTATATAATGTTAATGTATGTGAATTTTAAAATTTGTTATTGATATATGAGTTACTTATCAGGTTGATTTCTTTTATTCAATGATAACTTAGACAGTAGTTACATTGATACTGAGGAGTTGTCTTTATTAAAAGATTAAATGTTGGACTTTAACTTGTCAGTAGACTCGATTAGATTGGAGTTGATTTGGGGGTTGAGGAATAGGCATTGATTGGGTTGACCTGACCTGATGGATTTTAGATATATATATATATATATATATATATATATACACACACACACACACACACACACACACATACTGGAGATATTACTTGAGTTTTGGAATCTTGTGATTAACCTTGATAGAAGTGGAGTGTATGATGATCTTGATCAGATTGGAGTGTGAGAATTTGATTAGATGTATCATAATATGTAGTTTTCAATTATTGAGATATAGATATATTGGCGATGCAGAGGACTAGAGTAAATTGATAGTTGAGAGAGCTGATTAATGGTTTATTGGACTGATGGGTTACAGTATCGATTACCTTGGCGATGGATTTAGGACTTGATGTTTGTAGTGTTTGTAGGGAGATTATGGGTTGATGGATCATGTTACTCTATTATATCTTAATAATGATGAATGAGATGTTGATCAGTGTTAGATGAGTCTGTCTATTTAGTAGTATGTAGACCTGTTACTAGTATTAATTCATGTTACTGAAAGCACTAAGAAAGCGTAGACTGCAATCCTATGTACAGTCCTATTGTTCATCGTATATGCGGTTCTGATATTGTTTACTGCTCCTCTTACTGTTCACCTTGTATACGATTACTATTTACTGTTAATGTCACTATATCATCCCAGTATTCTAGGTAACATGGATATTGATTATTATAATTGAATTAAATAATAATGTAAATGGACAACTTACACTGAGATTGAAAAAATTGATGGAGGAGACAACGTTTGTATTTTTGGTAAACTTAGGATACAAGTTGTGCAGCCGACTTATGGTTGCACTGCAGGGTTCCTGGGGGATGACTGGTATCCCATCTATACTGTCTACTGTTTCACTATTTTCACAGTGAGATTACTGTTACTGAGTACCTAGCGGTACGGCCTGATTCAGTGACAGGAAACTGAGATTGTGGTACAGGGTATGTACGAACCCACCAAAAACATGGATAATGTCTCCTACGTATCAGTTTTAAATAACTTAGGACCTCGGTTGGCACGTGTGGTAGGCGTAGTATGGGATGTGTCTACTGCATGTGATAATTGTTATTCGCTGACATAATTTATAACAAAACTGAATTTTACATTGATATTGCAGACTGAATTTGATATATATATGTTATGATAGACATCTAATTGTACTCACGACCTGATTGTACATATGGTTTTGGTATAAACTATCATTACTGATACATATATGCTATGTTGGACACCCGATGATACACATGACTTGATTATACATTTGATCATGTTAGTGATTGCCTTATAATGTCTATTTATTTTTGTATGTTATTTCAGTCTTATTTCAATATATATTTTCATTATCTGCTCACATGTTATATGCATGTGTATCTTTCCCTTTATTATTATACATTTATTGAGAGTTTTAACTCCTTGGATTCGTACAGCCAGGTCTTTGCATGATATCTTACTGATCAGGTATTTGGAGAGGATCACGGGTACCTTGAGAAGCCGAAGTTCTCTTACTCGATCATCCTTTCTCAGTATTTTTTATATCTTCTTCATTTCTATAGCTTTCATGACTCTGTGCATTGGATTCGGTACCATTCCATTCTTTTATTCATCTGCTATCATTGTGTTACATATTTATATGTCATATTGCAGTGATGTTGATTTATCGTAATGGATTATTATAGCTTGTTCAGATTACTTTAGGCTTAGCATGTAAACGTGTGGTATTCTCCTCGCGTATATACATCGGCGACTCTCGTCGCGACTCCATTTTCACATATTTTAAAAATCGAGGCGTGATAGGATTTTCTTGGCATCAGAGCCAGGTTCGACATTCAATTTTCAACACAAGAACCTAGTTCTTACCGGTAACTTGACAAGTTATATTTACACTACAATATACATATATTATTCACACAATGATAATGAGTCTGCTTAGAAATTAACTGTCCTCCCTTTGGATATCCATCTCTTTGATCTTTTGATATCCTTAATTTTAACTCTTCTTCTAGAGTAATCTGAGTTCCATTTTGATTTTTATTCTTCTTCTCGATTCTATTTTCTGATTTTTTCTCTTGAAACTAGTTGCTCAATCTTGATGCAGATAGCAGAGATCAAAGCGTGAAGCAGAAGTATGGTAGACCCTTGATGCAGTGAGAAGCAACGTGAAAGTTTTCTCTTCTCTCTTAACCTGTTTTTTTTATTCCCTACTTTATTGAAATTTCGAGGACAAAATTTTTATAAAGTGGGTGGAATGTAATATCCCTAAAGTATAATACATGATTTAATATGTATAATAATATTTTAACATGTATATGTGATTTGTATTAAAAGTTATTATTATTTTATGTGAATTTTGACAACTACTTGTTATAGATTTCTATTATTATTAGTAATTATTTTAAATAGTTAATAACATATAGCTGTTATCTATTTTTTATGTTAGTATTATTAAAATAACTACTATTAGTTTTGTTATTGTTTTAATTTATTTTCATTCTTCCATACCCATATCCCTATTATCCATTTAGCCATTAGCTCAACCCTCAACCCATTAGCCCATTAGCCTATTAACCCATTTAAATCCAAATCCTAACTAACCAGATACTAATCCTAACTATTCTAAACCTAATCCCATTATAATTTTCTCCTTCTTCCAATCCACAGCCGACTTCCCCTCTGTCGAGCCTCCTTGCACCCTAGAACATCCATGCCACCATCCATCCTCTGTAGGAGCATCGCCAACCCAAGCAAGCTCTCCCATGAGCAGAGTCGCGCACATCACCCATGGTCGTGCCCTACTCCTTCCTTTCTTCCCCCTTCGCAAGCTCCGTCACGACGCCATGCTATCCCCTCCGGGATCCTTCCCCTATACAGCCCACGCACCCACCATGGCAGCCTGCAGCCCGTAACCAGACCCCCCAACCTCTCCTGGTAACGACCTCTTCCTTCTCCATCCCCTCACGGCAGCACCCTCAGGCATCCTCCAACCTTGGCCTCACACGTTGAAATCCCTACCACACCAACTGCTGCATACCCATACATCATCTTCCCTAATCCCCTTATCTTGGCCGAGCACACACCCACGGCAGACCTCCCACATCCATCCATCCATCCTTTCTCATGAACGCGGGCCTCTGCCATCCCATCTCCTCCACTGACGAGCGCGAACACCTCTACCAGAGCCCCTTGCAATCTCCGGCGGCCTCCATCTCTTCCGCGACCTCCGCCGGTGTTACCCGCGAACTCCACCAACGCCTCCTCCCCATGGCCGTGAGGCCTCTTTCCCCTTTTCTCCCAGGTTTTCTCTCTTTATCTCTATCTCTTTTATATGCATGGGTTTGTGTTTAATCATGTATATACTTTGTGTTAAGTACACATGTGTTTGGGTGTGTGTGTTTATATATGAATGTATGCATGTGTGTTACGTATATATGATGGTGTGTGTTAATTATATGAAATTGCATGCATGTATGTTGTGCGTTTAATTGTATCTACAAATATGTGTTGTGCTATTTGTGTGTATATGCATGTGTGTATGTATATAAAATATGTATGTATGTGTATACTTATATACATATATGTGCGTGTGTGTACCTATATGTGGGTGTGTGAATGATGTGTGTGAGTTTATGTGTATTTGGTTGCGTGTTACAATGTTGTGGACTCGCCCATGCGGTTCGAACCAGTAACAGGAGATTCGGACCCGATTCGAATTCGTGTTCGTTGCGGACCCAATACACAAGCGATTTAAAGACCAACCCACGAGATGATCTGGAGATTCGAGCCGATTCGTGCGGTGAAGACCAGACGTCGATTCGGGCCCAAAACTGTGTCATTTCATGTGAGTATTTTTTGCTTTAACTATTGTTTATTTATCCTTATTTGTGAATATTCTTCACTTTATTTAATAAATGTATTTTGCTAGTTAACTATTCATGATTACTTATTTAAATAGTTTAATTCATGTTAAAATATTTAGAAATTGTAAACTGTTATGAATAAATTACTAGAATGACATTTTGCTCAGTAATGTTCATGCTCATGTATATCTATATTTAATTATCTTACTTGTCCCAGATGTACAAGTGTAGGCCTTGGGAATTATTCGGTGAGATTATGAAGTTGTGATTATTAAGGAACATGCCTTATTTGACCATGAGTCCTATTCATATAGAAAAATGCAACAGATTATCTTTAGTAGAGTGTTATTCTAAGGAATAGTGGACGCATTATAGACAGTGGATAAGATGTATCGTTGATGATTAATATATATGGAGTTAGTATTTTGTCACGAAGATGTGGGTATTCCCATTTATTGATTTTTTAGGATTATTTGATTTAATTGGATTTGTAAATGGATAGATTGGTCAGTGTACTAAATGGTAATAGAACATAACTTGAGATTTGGGAGCATACTAGATTAATTAGGAAGGTGGATTTTACAGATACATAGTCTCAGATTATTATAATGTCGGAGAGCTGAATATTTCAGTGATGAAAGATCAGATATGTATTTAATGTTAATGTATGTAAATTTTAGAATTTGTTATTAATATGTGAGTTACTTATCAGATTGATTTCTTTTATTCGATGATAATTTAGACAGTAGTTACATTGAGGAGTATTCTTTATTAAAAGACTAAATATTGGACTTTAACTTGTCAGTAGACTCGACTGGATTGGTATTGACTTAAGGGGTGAGGAATAGGCATTGATTGGGTTGACCTAACCTGGTGGATTTCACACACACACACACACACACTAGAGATGTTACTTGAGTTTTGAGATCTTGTGATTTTTCTTAATAGAAATAAGAATGTATTATGATCTTGATCGGATTGGAGTATAAAGATTTTATTAGATTAAAGTATGAAGATTTGATTAGATGTATCAGAATATGTGGTTATTTCAGTTATTGAGATACATATATTTTGGCGATGTAGAGTATCAAAGTAGATTGACTGTATGAGAGAGCTGATAAATGGTTTATTGGACTGATGGGTTACAGTATTAGATTACCTTGACAATGGATTTAATACTTGATATTTGTAGTGATTGTAGGGAGATTATGAGTTGATGAATCATGTTACTGTTATATCTTATTATTGATGAATGAGATGTTGATCAGTGTTAGATGAGACTGTCTATTGAGCAGTATCTAAACCTGTTACTAGTATTAATTTATATTACCGAAAGTACAAGAAAAGAATTGTTAGACAGTAACCCTATGTACAGTCCTATTTTTCATCGTATACACGGTTACTAATATTGTTTATTGTTCCCATTACTGTTTACCGTGTATATGATTACTGTTTTTTGTTACTATACTGTTACTGTCATCATATCATCCCCATATTTTAGGAACATGGATATTGATTGTTATAACTAAATTAAATAATAATTAAATAGACAACTTAGACTGGGAAATTTATGGAGGAGACAACGTCTATATTTTTTGTAGACTTAGGATATAAGTTGCGCAGCCGACTGATTGATCTACTGCAGGGTTCCCGGGGATGACTGGCATCCCATCTGAACTGTTTACTGTTCCATTAGTTTCACAGTGAGATTACTGTTACTGAGTACTTAGCGGTACAACATAATTCAGCGCCAAGAAACTGAGTCCGTGGCCAGGGTATGTACGAGACCCACCTAAAACATGGATAATATCTCAACCTATCAGTTTCAATAACTTAGGATCTCAATTGGCACGTGTGGTAGGTGAAAAACACCTAGAGGGTGGTGAATAGGTGTTAATGCTAATCTAATGATCTTTTTAAATAACTAAGTATAAATGATGCAAGCGCTCACTCAAAACAAGAAATTGAAGCCGAATTCCCTGTGAAGAGCTCTAGAACTTCTCCTCTTTGATCCTCTAGATTATGAGTTGAGGCGCGTAATTGCTTTCTTGTTGAAATAAGTAAAGACCGAAAATGCAAGTAAATGAAATGAGTGCAATAATGAAGTGCAAGTAAGTGGTATCACAAGATAGAAATGTAAAGCAATGAAAAGTAATAAGTACACAAGTAATTTATTTCGAGGTTCGAGCCACCGCTCTACGTCCCCGCCTCACCACTATGAAGGATTTTCACTAAATCCACAAAGGAAATTTTCACACCAGAACCTTTACACCCGAGGGGATTACAATTGGTCTACACAAGATCGGAGTACCCAACTCCAACCAATCCAACCTCTACATAAGAGGGATCTTAACACAAGGAAATACAAGCCACTTGGTGATCAAAAGACCACAAACTCTCTCTTACAACTTCTTATAGAGTGGAGATGATTTTTGGCTCAAGAAGTGAAGTGAGAAAAATTTCAGTTGTAAAGAAGTAAAAGGAACTTGTAAACTAACTGAAAATTTTTGCAAATGAAAGAACTTTGAAAAGCAATGCAAATAAACTTTCTTCTCTTTTGAAAAACTTGAAACAATAGGAATTTTTCTTCTATCAAACAAATAACCAATGACCTCTATTTATAGGGAGAGAATTCATATCATCCATAATGAATACTAGGTCATTAGGGTAGAGTTTAGCCACTAGGAATTCAGAAATAGGTATAGGAATTATAAGAAACAAAACAGATTTCAAGAAAGAACCGTTGGGCACTTTTGACGGCTGTCGGTCAACCGGGCCGGTCGACCGACAAGCCACATGGCAAAAGAGCCATTGACTTCGGTCGACCGGTCCGGTCGACCGCAGGCTAAACAAAAAGAATTTTTGAACTGTCCGTTGACCGGGCTGGTCGACCAACAAAACACGGGACTAAGGGTCTTGCAGTCGGTCGACCGATCGGTCAACCGTAAGGTCTATCGGTCGACTGGCCGGTCGACCGGCAGACGTGTGCGCCCAAAGCCACAAGGCCAGGTCGACCGTACGGTCGACCGATCTGGCCTGAAAGAGGTCCGGTCGACCGCCCGGTCGACCGTAAGGCCTGAAATAGATTTTTAAAGAAGGAATTTTGAATTTTGAATAATTTTTGAAATATTTTTAAATTGTTTGAAGTTTAAGTAGCATGCTATAGAGGATGAAATATATGTTTTAAATTAGATATAAAAATTTGAAATATTTTAATACATGTATATCAATCAATCATGCACCTAAACAAAATAACCAAAAAAAAACTTGTATTTTGAAAAGTAAATATGTGTGTGTGCTTTCTTGAGCACAACTTATCATATCCCACTCTTTAACATACTACTTACAAATGATTCTAGGTGATTACAAGATCTTCTATTTGGGCTTTTCCATAAGCATCGTTGAATAGCTTGAATCCTTGATCCCGAATTGAGTCAACTTGAGTCAAAACCACCTTCCTTTAGGGAAGAAAACATCTTGAATCCATAGAACCCTGAAACAAACTTAAATACTAAAATATGATTAGTACAAATAACTATATATGTTTTGTAATCATCAAAACTCTAAAGCCGGGTGATTTAACCTTGGGCTAACAATCTCCCCCTTTTTGATGATGACAAAACATATGAGTTATTTAACAAAGAATGGGGGGAAAATGGAAAAAGAGCTTGGAAGCTCCCCCTCAAATCATGCTATAAATATGAATGGATATATATGATTGGTTATATACATGAATGAATTGTATGGGAAAGAAAACATCAAGAATAACTCAAAATAATCAAAACAATAACTCAAAACAATAAACTAATAAACTAACTTTTTCTCTCCCTTTTTTTCATGCATCAAAAAGGGTAAAAATAAACATTGAAAAAAAAAATTTCATGAATCCATAACTCAAACATTCAATTCACCACAAATGAAAGAAAATCTATTATAGTCTAGTGGTTTTGTAAAAATATCGGCAAGTTAAAAATCGGTAGAAACATAATCAATATTTGATTGAGCTTGGCCTGCACAAAAATACGGAATTTCAGAACTTTAAAATAAAGAGTGCAAGTGCTCAATTCTACCGCAATAGTAAGTGGCTATGCGGGTCGTGATCCATAAGGAGGGACTAACGATAGAAGCTTTCTAGTAAGTCTTCTTTTAAGATACAAAGTTTGGTTAAAGTTCTTCTTTAGTTCTTTAAAAGAAAAAGAGAAAAATTAGGTTAAAGTTAAGTGAGGAAGAAAGTGGTAGAATGAGAAGGTGGAGAAAAATGGAAAATGATTATTTACAAAGAAATTGAAAATGGAAAGAAGTGGGTGTTGTTGGTGTTCTAAACTAAAGAATAAAGAAAAGAAAAGAAACTAAAAATTACTTACTTCTTTTGGCCAAATACCTACCTTGAATCTTTTGCAATGATGTTACCTTGAAGTGAGGCGATCAACGTATAGCCCATAAGAGTTGATTCTCGTTTCCTCCACATTATATCATCAAGACATTGCAAGTATGAAGTGATACAGAATGAAACTCAAAATCAATCGTCATGAGCTATCGGTGGCACTCGCAAAGGCAAGGCTCTTTCAATGCTTTTAGACTCACTTGGAGAGCAATTGTACCAAAAGAAGAAAAGTAGAGAAGAAGAAGAAGAACACAAAAACAAAGTACATACAAAAGGAAACTACAGATTCGATTTCATAACAATAAGAGAAAAGAAGGAAATTTTACACCGGTGTCACTCTCAGCACAAGCTTCATTCTCATTCTCCTATGAAACTCTGATCTCCTCTGATTTACATAAATTAAAACTAAAAATTACATGAAAAGAAAAATAAAAACCTACACTAAAAAATGAAAAAATGGACTAAATCCTATCTCTGCGTGATCGTCCCGTTTTTGCTCTGAAAATCCCAGTATTTATAGGCAAAACCCAACTTATAGGAGCATATGAAGATAGGGGGAGCAAACGCTCCCCTAACTCACCAACAAAGCCGCGAAAACGCGACTTTGGCCATGTTTTCGCGGCCAGGGTGTGGCCAAGTAGCCACACCCTGTTGGTGGTGCTCCCCGGTTTCTCGATTTATATTTATCTTTATCTGGATTTGCAGTTTATGTTCGGGATTTGACGAAATGGCCTTTGATTCTTGGCTTCAACCGATCGATTCAGGGAGGATTCTTCTCAACCGGTTTTCAACCTCTCTGATATGCCAAGATTTTTCCCTGATTCCTTGATTTTGAATTTATTCTGAATTAAGTCAGAATTTCGTAGGCTTTTGGGCTCATTTCTCTTCACTCTCCTTTAGGAATGGGCCTGCAAATAAATTAAACATTTAATTAGAAAAATGCAGAGTTTATTCTACAATAAGTAGGAGAATATGATAATAAATGTGCAATATTAGTGACCAATCACACCCCCATACCTATCTTTTGCTCGTCCTCGAGCAAAACAACTAAACTATACTAAGGATTATTAGACCACTTTCGCAGGTCACTCGATTGAACGGAGCATGTGCAACAAGCCGTTAAACCTCTAGGTTTCCCCTAGAGGACGAGTTTTGTCTCGTGAGGGTTTTCAGTGGATTACACCCACAAAATCCATAAAGAAAAGAGAAACAAAGAGTTAGTATTTTCGAAAAGCATTTTGAAAGAGAAAAATATTCGAAATATAATTGTAAGATTTAAGTAATCTATAAGTTATAGGAAAACTGAATTTTTCATTCCTAAACTTAGTCTCTATTCAAAAATTTGTTATTAATCAAAGTAAGGAGTCAAATTGTACTTCTCATTTAGTCTATTACTTTACCCTAAGTCATATGCACCTTGTGATCGTGAAAATTTGACTAAGGGTTCATTAACTCTAACTCTTATGCCTTATTATTTATATATATATATATATTTTGTGGCATTATTCCTTAGTTCTATTAGGCTTTCTAATCTGCCCATGTAACGAGCCTTTAATCGATGACTCCCAAACCAAACGGTCTTAGGACACCGGGTGAGAAAACACCCCAAGAACTTAAGGACTCGTGCAAACAAGGTAACAAAACTAAGGATTTTATTATATGAACCCCTTTTAGGCGTGAATACTTATGCTTTATTAGGCACAAATGCCCAGCTTAATTAGAGGATTTTTATATATATTTTTTATCAAACTTATCTAATCATCTTTCGCATAAATACTAAGGCTTACTTAGGCCAAAGTACCTAGCTAATCAATAATTAGATTTGTTCATCTTTCATAGATATTTTTTTCTTTTTTTCCTTTTTTTTAATATATAAGGCATAAGAATCTTTGTTTTTGAACCCTAAGTGTGTAAGTGTATGAAGTATGCATATTTCATTAAGGTAATGATCAAGACTAAATTACTTTGACAAATTATCTTCCTAACCCTAAAAATTAAACAAATAATCTTATTTTGACCAAATTTAAGAAATCCTAATTTTGATTTTCCTATTCCTTGAAATTGACTTAATTTCTTACAAAAATATGTCAAAATATTGTTTCTATTTTCAAAAAGTTTTTAAAAGTAAAGAAATTTTTTTAAAAAAAAGAAAAACCTAAGTTATGTTAGACCCTCCCCCACACCTATCTCATGCATTGTCCTCAATGTATGAATTAATTCATAGATGCATGAAAAGGAGAAAGGGAAGGAAAATGTTACCTTAAGGTTGTGGTTCCGGTGGTGGTCTGATTGGTCCACGAAATGTGGCCCAATCGACTTTTCGTGGAGTTCAGAGGAACCCACCAGAAATCTCTCTAATATAACCCATTAAAATGATGTATCCATAAAGGATTTTCATTAAAAATTTAACCCCATCTAATTTCCAAATTTCATAATAATTTCGGAGTCAAATTTGTCAACCGCCTTGTCCCAAAATGGAGTGTGAAAAGATAGAATGATTGACTTGGACTTAGGAAGTACGGGAACTAATACCGACTCAGGAAGGTGACTTAAGTCAAGTAAAGGTTCAGGAGTCGAGATTGGTTCAAGAAGCGGGTCCAAGTCAAGAAGTTAAAACTCAAGTCCACATTTATTTTTCAACAATGGAATGTGACTTAATATTGGTGATTCAAGTTCAAGAATGATAGGTGTGGGAATCAAACTGACTCTAAAATATTACTCAAGTCGGGTAGCAAAACAGGAGTCAATATTGATTCGGGAATTTGAACTGGATCACAGATTTGAGAATCTAGGTCACATTTCTCATTGAGTTCAATGTCATAAAAATGAGAACTTGCCAATTTGTCAATAGGCCTTTCAAAAGTGTAAAATGGTCAAGTTCGATATGATCATCACAGATGGGTAATTCAATTTCATGATGAATTGGCACAGGATCCAATGTTGACTCGGGAAAAAGATTGAAATCAGGTGAAGACACCGGAGTCATTATTGAATCAGGAAGTAGAATTGAATCACTAAGTTGAGATTCAGGACCATATTCATTCTCAAGTTCTATTTCAGGAAAGGAATAACTTGCCAAACTGTTAATATCATTTTCAAAATTTGGAGTTTGGGCAAGTTCAAATGATTGTTCTGAAATGGAACCTTGTTTTCCAAAACAACATGACTCTTCGGCTCTAACAGAATGGTTACCGACATCAGAACTGGCCAAATGGTGAGAACGTAGAGATTGGACCATCATATCTATGCCGTGATTACGAGCGTTTTAAACCTGAGTCATGGCATCAAGCATCTTTTCATAGTTGATAGGTTCATCGTTTTGTTGCGATCGGTCTTGAAAGATGAAGTGTTGTTTTGGAATTGGTGATAAAATTGTGAGTCCATCAGATTTTGTGATTTTTTTTTGGACTCACGCATACTCATTTCCAAAATTGATGATTTTCTATTTTGGACTGATGGAACTGAGTATGAATCTTGAAAATATTGTGGACAAGGTAGATAAGGAGGACAAGTTAGTTGAAAATTGGACTCGGGGGAGGTGAATCCCCACTGACTCTGTGAAGAGTTAAAATTATTCTGAAAATTATGGTTATAAGATTGGGGGCATGGGTTATATTGATTCGGATAAGACCAATCCGGCACACTATGTTGGTTAAAGTTATGATATGCCGGGTTGGTAATATCTGAAAAAGAGGTTGGTGTGTAATATGGATTACTATTGAAATTGAAAAAATTATTGTTATAAGCCATATCCACACAGGAAAACACAAAGAAAGAAACAAATAAGCAAACAAAGGAAAAAAATTTCTAAACTAAGTTAGGGTAGACCTATGACCTAGACGACTCCTAACTGGTTAGACTGTGCATAGGAGGTATAACGCAGACTTTGACCACAAGCTAATCAGCCAGGTTAGGGCAAGATTGGTGGTAGGTTATCCGTCAAAGACGTTCCTTAATTAAGTAACCACTAACCTTCGGGCTTTCGGCTCTTAATCCCCTTCCTAGACACTGATTTGGCAGGAGTCAAATTCCAACACCTTTCTCTCTTAGGATAATCTCCTAATTGAGTCCGAGATGTCCCTAGGGCCAACGTCTACTCATTTTTAGTTAGGCTTGGGTTAGTGAGTGAGGAGATTGTTTGTGGGCTAAGGGAGGGTAATAACTTCCCCACCGTATCTTGTTTATAGGACAAGCCCTTAAGTCAATTTAGTACAGTGTACAAGTATATAGAAAAAAGTAACATTCAAGCAATATTTCATACAAGAATGAACCTTATACTAAATGCTATGCACACATACCTTGGCTCCAGCACTCTTCAACAGTAAATAAAAAATGAAATGAAATAGACACGTGCCTAAATGCCATGTGTAAATCATTTTTAGCATTTACAATCAACTTTTTACTGTTGTGTTAGAAATATATATACAGTGATTCAAACAAGGAGATAAATGTTATAGAAATTCAGATTTTCAATTTAGCCAACCTGCAAAATACAGGTTAGTAGTTCACTCAGTTTTGCCACTAGAATGTAGCAAATCTGAGGGCTTCTTGGCTCTGCTTTCTTAAGCAGAGTCCAAGGCCACTTATGTGTCCACTGCAGCAAGAATTCCTTATTGTTAAAATCTATAAAAAAAACAAAGAAGAAAGTTAACCAAAATGTAAACCTAAAAAGAGAAATACTTACCGTCCCGCCCCGCAACGGCGCCAAAATTTGATTGAGCTTGGCCTGCACAAAAATATGGAATTTCAGAACTTTAAAATAAAGAGTGCAAGTGCTCAATTCTACCGTAATAGCAAGTGGCTATGCGGGTCATGATCCACAAGGAGGGACTAGCGATAGAAGCTTTTTAGTAAGTCTTCTTTTAAGATACAAAGTTTGGTTAAAGTTCTTCTTTAGTTCTTTAAAAGAAAAAGAAAAAATTAGGTTAAAGTTAAGTGAGGAAGAAAGTGGTAGAATGAGAAGGTGGAGAAAAATGGAAAATGATTATTTACAAAGAAATTGAAAATGGAAAGAAGTGGGTGTTGTTGGTGTTCTAAACTAAAGAATAAAAGAAAAGAAAAGAAACTAAAAATTACTTACTTCTTTTGGCCAAATACCTACCTTGAATCTTTTGCAATGATGTTACCTTGAAGTGAGGCGATCAACGTATAGTCCATAAGAGTTGATTCCCATTTCCTCCACATTATATCATCAAGACGTTGCAAGTATGAAGTGATACAGAATGAAACTCAAAATCCATCGTCATGAGCTATCGGTGGCACTCGCAAAGGTAAGGCTCTTTCGATGCTTTTAGGCTTACTTGGAGAGCAATTGTACCAAAAGAAGAAAAGTAGAGAAGAAGAAGAAGAACACAAAAACAAAGTACATACAAAAGGAAACTACAGATTCAATTTCATAACAATAAGAGAAAAGAAGGAAATCTTACACCGGTGTCACTCTCAGCACAAACTTCGTTCTCGTTCTCCTATGAAACTTTGATCTCCTCTGATTTACATAAATTAAAACTAAAAATTACATAAAAAAATAAAAACATACACTAAAAAATGGAAAAATGGACTGAATCCTATCTCTGCATGATCGTCCCATATTTACTCTGAAAATTTCAGTATTTATAGGCAAAACCCAACTTATAGGAGCGTATGAAGATAGGGGGAGCAAACGCTCCCCCTAACTCACCAACAAAGCTGCGAAAACGCGGCTTTGGCCGCGTTTTCGCGGCCAGGGTGTGGCCAGGTGGCCACACCCTGTTGGTGGTGCTCCCCGTTTTCTCGATTTGTATTTATCTTTATCTGGATTTGCAGTTTATGTTCGGGATTTTGACGAAATGGCCTTTGATCCTTGGCTTCAACCGATCGACTCAGGGAGGATTCTTCTCAACCGGTTTTCAACCTCTCTGATATGCCAAGATTTTGCCCTGATTCCTTGATTTCGAATTTATTCTGAATTAAGTCAGAATTTGGTGGCTTTTGGGCTCATTTCTCTTCACTCTCCTTTAGGAATGGGCCTGCAAATAATTTAAACATTTAATTAGGAAAATGCAGAGTTTATTCTACAATAAGTAGGAGAATATGATAATAAATGTGTAATATTAGTAACCAATCAAATGTCAATATCACCTTTCTTATAATGATGTCTAAGAAAGTGATATCGAATGTTAATGTGCTTAGTCTTACTATGTTGATTTGCATTTTTAGTCATATGAATAGTACTAGTATTATCACAAAATATTTTAATATGGTCATAATGCAAATCATAGTCACGGAGAGTATGTTTCATCCAAAGGACTTGTGCACAACAAGTTCCCGCCGCAACATACTCCATCTCGGCGGTTGAGAGTGCTACCGAATTTTATTTCTTGGAAGACCATGAAACAAGACAATTACCGAGAAATTGACATGTTCTACTTGTACTCTTCCTATCCACTCTACAACCCGCATAGTCGGCATCCGAAAAACTCATTATGGAAAATTGTCCGGTCTTCGGATACCATAGACCCATTTTAATTGTGCCCTTAAGGTATCTAATAATGCGCTTTACCGCAATCAAATGGGCCTCTTTAGGACACGATTGAAATCGAGCACAAAGATATACACAAAACATAATGTCCGGCCTACTAGCCGTTAAATATAACAAACTACCAATCATGCTACGATAGAGTTTAATGTCTACATTTATACCTTGTTCATCCTTGTCAAGCTTTGTGGTGGTAGCCATGGGAGTTTTGCTTATCTTAGCCCCTTCAAGCCCAAATTTTTTGATAAGTTCCTTCATGCACTTGGCTTAATTGATGAAAATCTCATCCTTCCTCTGCTTAATTTGGAGACCAAGGAAATAGTTAAGCTCGCCCATCATAGACATCTCAAATTCCTCCTTCATGCATGATTCAAAAGTTTTGCTAAGATTTTCATTAGTAGAAACAAATATGATATCATCAACATATATTTGAACTATAAGAATATTATTTTCAACATGTTTGGTAAACAAAGTAGTATCTATTTTTCTTGAGTAAAACCATTTGAAATAAGAAATGAAGAAAGTCTTTCATACCAAGCCCTAGGGGCTTGTTTTAAACCATAAAGAGCTTTGTCTAGTTTGAAAACAAATTTTGGATGTATAGGATCAACAAACCCGGGGGGGTTGTTGAACATACACTTCCTCTTTCCATTTAAGAGAACACTTTTTACATCCATTTAAAAAAGTTTAAAATCTTTATATGAAGCAAATGCAAATTCTATCTGTATGGCTTCAAGCCGTGCTACGGGTGCAAAAGTTTCCTCAATTGATACCTTCGACTTGAGTGTAACCTTGGGCCACTAACCTAGCTTTATTCCTAATAACATTACCCGACTCATCCAACTTGTTCCTAAAAATCCATTTAGTACCATTGTTTGTCTATCATGGGGCCTAGGAACAAGATGCCAACTTGATTGCGCTCGAATTGATTAAGCTCCTCTTGCATGGCAAGCAACCAATATGAGTCGCCCTCGGCTTCGAGGATGTTCTTTGGTTCAAAATGAGAAATAAATGCATAGTGCCCACAAAGATCATGAAGTTTAGAACGAGTAGTCACCCCTTTTGAAACTTCACCTATAATAAGATCCTTGGGATGATGTGGAGTGAATCTCCAATCTTTTGGAAGTGGTTGTGTTGTCTCCACTTCAACTTCTTGAACTTCATTTTCCTCATCTACCTTTGGCTTTTCTTCAAGAGTAGGTGAGTCCTTCAAAGTAATCCTCTTCATGTCTTCATTTAGGGAATCTATTTCTATAACATTCTCAACAAACACATTAAATTCCTCAAACATTACATGTATAGATTCTTTAATAGTCAAAGATGATTTATTGAAGACTCTATATGCTTTACTAGTGTTAGAGTAACCAACAAAAATTGCTTCATATGATTTTGCAACAAATTTACCTAAATTATCTTTAGTATTTAAAACAAAATATTTACAACCAAAAAACTTTAAAGTATGAAACATTTGATTTTCTGAATAATAACTCTCAAAAGATGCTTTAGAAGTATTTTTTCATAAGAAAACCCTATTTGATATGTAGTAAGAAGTGTTTACGGCCTCGGCCCATAGGTATTGAGGGAGACCGTACTCATTTATCATTGTCCTAGCCATCTCTTATAATGTACGATTTTTCTCTCATCGACTCCATTTTGTTGTGGAGTTCTAGGACAAGATAGTTCATGCTTAATTCCGTGTTCTTCGCAAAAAGTGGTAAAGGGTTGGTTATTAAATTCACCACCTCTATCATTTCTTATTCTTAAAATAGAAGAATCTTTTTTCTTTTCAACTCTTTTCTTAAAGGCTTGAAAATGTGAACAGGCTTGATTTTATGTTCTAAAAAGAAAACCCAAGTAAAACGAGAAATCATCAACTAAAACGAAAGCAAAACGATTCCCACTTAGACTTTTGGTTTTCGTAGGACCAACAAATCCATATGGATCAACTCTAAAGGTCGTAATGTCATGATATTCTTGATTGATTTGAAAGAGGACTTGGTTTGTTTCCCAAGTTGGCACGCATCGTAAATGCGGTCCTTTTCAAATTTCAAGTAAGGAATACCTTTCACCATTTCCTTGTTGTTTAATCTAGATAGATGGTCAAAAGAAATGTGGCCTAATCTCCTATGCCACAACCAAGAGTCATCATCGAAGGTATTCAAACAAGTAGCATTGCATAGCATTTTAGACATATCAATCATGTATACATTGTTTTCACGAAATCTGAAAAATATACATGCATTGGATTGTTTATCAATTACACTACATGCTAGGTCATCAAAAATAACATTAAAACTTTTATCACAAAGTTGACTAACACTCAAGAAATTATGCTTGAGGCCATCAACTAAAACAACATTTTCTATTAAAGGAGATGTACCAAGTTTAACATTACCAATACCAATGATTTTTTCTTTGGCGTCATCTCCGAAGGTGACGGTGCCACCTCATGGTATCTTGATAGGGTTGCAAAGTTGTTGATATCGCAAGTCATGTACCTTAAGCAACCGCTATCAAGATACCACCGCTCCCTACGTCGTTGGTCTTTGGAATGTACCTACATCATTTAACAAAATCGTTGACTTTGGTACCCAAACTTTCTTGGGTCCTTGAATGTTAGTATTCTGACCCAAACATAATTATGTGATGCATTTATCCTATCATAGCAAAATTTAACCAAATGACCCTTTCGGCCACAATTTGTGCATGCATAAACTTTACCATACATGAATGCATGATGAGTGTGCGAAGTGTGGACATGTTTAGGGTGTTTAGCATGATGTAATGATTGTGATTTATGAACATGAGTGTGTGTAGCATGTGATTGATTCTTTGGGATATGTTTCTTAGGAAACATATCCTCTAGGCTAGTTTTATCAAATTCACATTTCCTTAAAACATCTCCTAATGAGTCAATTTTCTTCTTTAGCATAGAAATCTCATCTTTATCAACTAGTGGAAATTTACCTTTGCAAGAAATTTTATAATTATCAAAATCTTTTTGTGTGGAAGCAAGTGTTGAAAATAAATCATCTTTTTCTTTTGTGAGAGTGAAAATTTTGTGGTTAAGTGATTCATTTTCTTTTTTCATTTTTAAGTATTTCTTTTTGAGAAAATCATAGTTATGAGATAGTTCTTCAAAAGCTTCTCCTAATTCATCTATAGATAATTGACAATCTTCAATGGATGTATCGGGAGTTACCTTACTTGTGCTTTCATTAGCCATGAAGCACATGTTGGCGGTGTCGACTTCCTCATCGGATTCACTCTCTAAATCCCAAGTAGCCTTAAAGCCTTCTTTTTGTATGGCTTCTTGAAAGTGGAGGTTTTGCTTTTGTTCTCCGGACATTCCGCAACTATGTGTCCCGATTTTCGGCAATTGAAGCAAATAATTTTTTTTCTTTTCTTACCTTTGCATCTTCTTCTATTTTAGAATTTGGCCTTGTTGTACATTCTCCGAACGTTCTTCACAAGAAGAGAAAGATCTTCATCATCCTCTTCATCATCATCTTCGTCGGAGTAGGTGGAAGAGCTTTGAAAGCTATTGCTTTCTTTTTGGAGGAGCCATCTCTTCTCTTGCTCTTCTTTCCATCTCATGGGTCTTGAGATTCCCAATGAGACCGATAAGCTCCATTTCTTCCTTGTCATTGAGCTCCTTCAAAGTTGTGGCTTTGACTTCCCAAGATGGAGGGAGTGCATAGATGATCTTCCTCACCTTTTGGTCATTGTCAATCCCGTCACCTAAAGAAGAAAGACCGTTAGTAATCCTTGTAAATTTAGTAACCATATCATCTATGGTTTCATTCTCTTGCATGAAAAAGTTTTCATATTGGGAACGAAGAAGGTCAATTTTTGCCCTCTTTATTTATGAAGTTCCCTCACGACTGACTAGTAAGTGAGTCCAAATCTCATAAGCGGATTTGCAGTGAATGACTCTAGCAATATCATCGTCATTAAGAGCTTGAAGTAAGGCATAGTGTGCCCTAGCATTAGCGTCAAACTCTTCATGGAATTGTCGGACAAAGTGTCCTCATCACCAAGGGTGCGCTAAATAGTTTAGTCACCGCCTTTGCAACCCGGCTCCCTAAGGATTGCAAAAAACCGGTCATCTTAACCTTCTATATGGAAAAGTTAAGGCCATCAAACTTGGGTGGGGTCTTAATTCCTTCGACCATTTTTACTACTGTATGAGGATGAAATATGAATAGAGTGATTAGCAATATAGGATCTCTCTAAGGATGTTAAGCCAAGAACTTAGAGACCAAATCTCTGATACCAATTGAAAAACACCTAGAGGGGGGTGAATAGGTATTAATGCTAATCTAATGATCATTTTAAACAATTAAGTAAAATAAATGATGCAAGCGGTCACTTAAAACAAGAAATTGAAGCCAAATTCCCCGTGAAGGCTCTAGAACTTCTCCTCTTTGATTTCTCTAGGTTATGAGTTGAGGCTCGTAATTGCTTTCTTGTTGAAATGAGTAAAGACCGAAAATGCAAGTAAATGAAATGAGTGCAATAATGAAGTGCAATCAAGTGGTATCACAAGATAGAAATGTAAAGTAATGAAAAGTAATAAGTACACAAGTAATTTGTTTCGAGGTTCGAGCCACTACTCTACGTCTCCGCCTTCACCACTATGAAGGATTTCCACTAAATCTACAAAGGGAATTTTCACGCCGGAACCTTTACACCCAAAGGGATTACAATTGGTCTACACAAAACCGGAGTACCCAACTCTAACCAATCCAATCTCTACACAAGAGGGATCTCAACACAAGAAAATACAAGTCACTTGGTGATCAAAAGACCACAAACTCTCTCTTACAACTTCTTATAGAGTGGAGATGATTTTTGGCTCAAGAAGTGAAGTGAGAAAAATTTCAGTTGTAAAGAAGTAAAAGGAACTTGTAAACCAACTGAAAACTTTTGCAAATGAAAGAACTTTGAAAAGTAATGCAAATAAACTTTCTTCTATTTTGAAAAACTTGAAACAATAGGAATTTTTCTTCTATCAAACAAAAAACCAATGACCTCTATTTATAGGGAGATAATTCATATCATCCATAATGAATACTAGGTCATTAAGATAGAGTTTAGCCACTAGGAATTCAGAAATAGGTATAGGAATTATAAAAAACAAAATAAATTTCAAGAAAGAGTTGGGCACTTTTGACGGCTGTCGGTCGATGGGCCGGTCAACTGGCAAGCCACATAGTAAAAGAGCCGTTTGCTTCAGTCGACCGTTCCGGTCGACCGCAGGCTAAACAAAAAGAATTTTTGAATAGTCGGTCGGCCAGGCCGATCGACTGACAAAACCGAGACTAAGGGTCTTGCAGTCGGTCGACCGGTCGGTCGACCGCAAGGTCTATCGGTCGACTGGCCCGGTCGACCGGCAGACATGCACAGACGTGCACGCCCAAAGCCACAAGGCCCGGTCGACTGCACGGTCGACCGATCTGGCCTGAAATAGGTCTGGTCGACCGCCCGGTCGACCCAAGGCCTGAAATAGATTTTTAAAAAAGGAATTTTGAATTTTGAATAATTTTGAAATATTTTTAAATGGTTTGAAGTTTAAGTAGCATGCTATAGAGGATGAAATACATGTTTTAAATTAGATATAAAAATTTGAAATATTTTGAGACATGTATATCAATCAATCATGCACCTAAACCAAATAACCAAAAAAAACTTGTATTTTGAAAAGTGAATATGTGTGTGTGTGTGTTTCTTGAGCACAACTTATTATATCCCACTATTTAACATACTACTTCTTACAATGATTCTAGGTAACTATAAGATCTTCAATTTGGGCTTTTCATAAGCATCGTTGAATTGCTTGAATCCTTGATCCCGAATTGAGTCAACTTGAGTCAAAACCACCTTCCTTTAGGGAAGAAAACATCTTGAATCCATAGAACCCTGAAACAAACTTAAATACTAAAATATAATTAGTACAATAAACTATATATATTTTGTAATCATCAAAACTCCAAAACCGGGTGATTGTAACCTTGGGCCAACAGTAGGCGTAGTATGGGATGCGTCTACTACATGTGACAATTGGTGCTCGCTGACATAATTGATAAAAAAAGTGAATCTTACATTGACATTGCAGACTGAACTTGATATATACATGTTATGATAGACATCTGATTGTACTCACGACCTGATTATACTCACGACTTGATTGTACATATGGTTATGGTATAGATTATCATTACTTATACATGTCTATATTGAACACCTGATGATACACATGACCTGATTATACATCTAATTATGTTAGTGACTGCCCTTATACTGTCTATTTATGTTTTGTATGTTATTTCAGTCTTATTTTAGTATATATTTTCACTATCTGCTCACATGTTATATGCATGTGCACCTTCCCCTTTATTCTTACACATTCATTGGGATTTTGACTTCCTGAATTTGCATATTAAGGTTTTTGTATGATATCTTACTGATCAGGTATTTGAAGAGGATCATGGGCATCTAGAGGAGCCGGAGCTCTCTTACTTGATCAATCTTTTTTAGTATTTTCTGTCTCTTCTTCATTCCTATCGCTTTCATGACTCTGGGCATTGGACTCAGCACTCGTTCCATTCTTTTATTCATCTATTTATATGTCATATTGCAGTGATGTTGATTTATTGTAGTAGATTATTATAGCTTGTTCAGGTTACTTTAGGCTTAGCGTATATACGTTGGGTATTCTTCTCGCGTATACACGTCGCTGACTCTCGTCGTGACTCTGTTTCTACGTATTTTGAGAAGCGGGACTTGACAAAATTACTATAAAGTACTAACATATAAGGAATTCGCTAGCATACTAATGGATTAAAGGTTTCTTATTTTTCTTGATTTATCAAACTAACAAAATCCCCATACGAATTCATGATTCAACACACAAGTAACCATTGCCAGATGTATATTAATAAAAGAGTTCCAAACTAGTAGTCTGGATAGATTGGGAAAACAAGGGCGGAACTATTGTAATCTGGCTAAAATTTGACTCTAGTATTGCAGTGATCATGATTTATTATAGTTTTTTTTTATAGTTTGTTCAGCTTACTTTAGGCTTAGCGTGTATACATGGGATATTCTCCTCGCGTATATACGTCGCTGACTCTCGTCGCGACTCCGTTTTCACGTATTTTGGGAAGCGGGTGTGATAAAAACAAGGGCGGAACTATTGTAATCCAGCTAAATTTGACTCTGGTATTGTGCCCCTCCCTATAAAATAAAACATCAATCCTTATTATTATCTAAGCACTGACTCGCTTTTCTTCGCATTTATAGAAAAAATTAAGTTACTGCTATTTTTTTCCAATGCTTAAAAATTAGGCCCTTATATTAAGTCTCATACCTCTGATACACCAAGGGGCCGTTTGTTTCGCGTAAAACTCTGTAATTCGTAATGAATTACTACCCAGTTACAATTACAGCGTTTGTTTGGACCGTAATTCATAAAAGACTTACGTAACTCAACTAACACTCACTTGCAACCCAGTTACCACTCACTTACAGCCCAGTTACAGTTAATTTTGTGGTCATACAAATTTGTAATATTTTTTATATTAATATTAAAATTTTTAATATTTAACTTTTTTAATATTTATTTGCAGTATTAAAAATTTTAAAATCACCAAATAGTTAATTTTGTGGTCAACTTTTTCACTTACGACTTATACATTACGACAACCAAACACCGTAAAGTATAATACACTTTCCCACTTTACAATTTTATATTACCAATCAAACACCGTAAAATTTACGTACATGTAACTCATTTACAATTGTAAAAGACTTTACCAATTACAACTACGAATTACGGCCAGTGACGACAACCAAACAGACCTTAAGTGTAAAAGTTCATGACTTCAACTTTCCCATTGTGTAGATCTTTCAATTTCATGCAGGTATTAAAATTTCCAAGTATGCTATGATATCATTAATCGACATTAAATATCCAAAATCTGAATGAAGCTTGCCAAGCCCTATACTGGTATTGCACTCCCTCCAATAGTTTTAGTAACAGTTGACGAAGTCTACAGATATGTTAGTGAGTTGGTGTTCAAGGACATAGTTTGATGTTCATTCTGTTGGGTTTCGCTTTTTGCCCCCCTCATATTCTAATTCATAAACAGCCAACTGCTTTGCATGCAATACATAAGATGTGAACAACAAAGTATGAATAATAAAAAAGGCTTAACCTTTGCAGATTATGGGGTTTATGATATAGAAAAATACTAAAATAGTGTATCGAAGTAATAAGAACTTGTGTTTCACGGAATTTAATAGATAAAGTGGTTTAATTGATTATATATGCATTAGAATTAAACCGATTCTTTTTTCTTTGAAAAATGAAAGCAAATCTTGAATTGGTTCATCACCACAGACAACATCAATATCACAGATTGTTCTAATGTTCGTTATCACTGAAACAATTTTCCCCATCAGTCTAGGTGCACTCTAGTGTTGTGCGCGCAGACAAATCATAACAACAAACAACAGAGAATCCTCAGATCTCCTAGCACAATGAAATCAATCACAACCAAGAAGAGAGTCACCCAATCGCAAACAACAGATCTAACGAGGTTCGGCCTCAATGCCTACGTCCTCGGGGCAATCTATGGAGAGAGTTTTCTATATGGAAGATGATTACAATAACTCTAAGTCTCTTTGAATGCAAGAGTACTCAGAGCTGATACAATTTTCGCAGAGATTATAAACCCTAGAAATCCTTTAGGCTTAAATACCTCATACAACGGATCAGCAGAAATAAACCCAGAACCCGCATGTCGGTCGACCGGGACGGTCGACCGACCTCCCAATTATCCAATACCGGTCGACCGGGCCGGTCGACCGAAAAAACCCGAGAGTTGGGGTTTGTCAGTCACAGGCTTCCGGTCGACTGGGCCGGTCGACCGCGCAAACCCGAGAGCTCTGTCTTTTGCAGATAGAGTGTTGCGGTCGACCGGGCCGGTCGACCGCTCAAATCCTGTGCACATCGGTCGACTGGGCCAGTCGACCGACCTCTGTCTTTTCTGCTGCTGCTGCTTTTTCCTGCCCGCTGTTCCTTTCGCCTTTCGTCGTAGACTCCTTGGCAATTTTCAACAGTACCTGGCATGAATTCACCTCCTCTACTGTACTCTCTCCTCCAACAATTCTCCACCTCGGTGAAGATTTCCAAATCTGAGCCGAATTCTGACTCGATAGCGGCTGCACCAACCCGGTTGCCTACGTACCCCTTGCCCAAGGGTCAAGCCGTCCGTAGTTCACCCAAATAAGCTTCAGCAAGCTCATTTCACCTGAAGGACATGGAGCAAGTCTTTGCAGTGTGCAAACTTCACCCCCGACACCACCTTTGTTAGCATATCGGCCGGATTCTCCGAAGTGTGAACTTTCAACAAGTCAATGTCACCTTCTTCTAGAATCTCCCGTACAAAGTGATACCTGACATCAATATGCTTCGTCCTTGCATGATAGACCTGGTTCCTTGCCAAGTAGATGGCACTCATGCTATCACAGTTTATCTTCAAAATATCCTGTTCCACGCCCAGATCATCAAGTAATCCCTGAAGCCAGATTGCCTCCTTCATGGCCTCTGTCAAAGCCATATATTCAGCCTCTGTGGTCGACAACGCAACTGTAGACTGAAGTGTGGAGCGCCAACTCACCGGTGCCTGCGAGAATGTGAAGACATATCCCGTCGTCGACCGGCGTTTGTCAAGATCACCTGCATAGTCTGAATCCACATAACCTATGCATTCCTGCTTTTCGGTGTTGTCCTTCTCGAATACCAGGCCTACATCAACAGTTCCCTTGATGTACCTCGAATCCATTTCACAGCTTCCCAATGACTCTGTCCAGGATCATGCATGTATCGACTCACCATGGAGACTGCCTGTGAAATATCTGGCCTCGTACACACCATTGCATACATCAAGCTACCCACTGCATTGGCATATGGAACATGAGACATATGCTCACGCTCTTGAACACACCTTGGAGACATCTTCGCTGACAACTTGAAGTGCGGCGCCATTGGTGTACTAACAGTCTTAGTATCTTTCCCGATATTAAACCTCTGCAGTACCTTCTCCAGATAGCCCTTCTGAGTCAAGCTTATCCTGCCAGCATCCCTGTCCCTTGTGATCTCCATGCCCAATACTTTTCTTGCTTCCCCCAGGTCCTTCATCTCGAACTCAGACGATAACGTCTTCTTTAGAGAATCAATAGAAGATCTTGACCTAGAAGCAATCAGCATATCATCTACATAGAGAAGTAGATAGATATACTCCCCTGATGGTAACTTATTGTAGTACACACATGGGTCGAAGTGGCTTCGTGTGTACTTCTTCTTCCTGATGAAGCTGTCAAATCGCTTGTACCACTGTCTAGGAGACTGCTTCAAACCGTACAGCGATTTCTTCAGCTTACATACCAACTCCTCTTTCCCTGCAGCTTTGTAACCTGTGGGCTGATTCATATAGATCTCCTCCTCAAGATCGCCGTGGAGAAAGGCGGTCTTCACATCAAGTTGGTCAAGGTCCAACTCATTCTGCGCCACCAAAGCCAATAGAATCCGAATAGACGAGTGCTTCACTACCGGGGAGAACACCTCGTTGTAGTCGATTCCTTCTCTCTGTGCGTAGCCTTTAGCCACCAGCCTTGCCTTGTAGCGCACTTTATCTTCTTGGAGTGATCCCTGCTTCTTAGCAAATACCCACTTGCACCCTATGGCCTTCTTCCCTTGGGCAACTTGGTCAGTTCCATGTGTTGTTCTTATAAAGAGATTGCATCTCTTCATTCATGGCCCCTTTCCATAACTCAGCTTCTGAACTAATCTCAGCTTCCCTGAAAGTAGATGGAATAGCCTCTTCAACAACTGGAAGTGCATATGAAACAACCATATCAGTGGTGAGCCAGCCTGGTCTCCTAGTATTCCTCCGTGGTCTTCCAACTGCAGTATTATCTGGAACAGTACCCATGACCTGCTCCTGATCCTCTTCAACAACTTCAGCATCTTCTTCTGCAACTTGATCACCTCCCTGTGTCACCTCAGGTATGATCTTCACTGACACTGATTCCTCTAGAGATGGTGGATTTGCATCACTCTCCACCTGCTGCAATAGCTCCTTGGTCTTGTTGGTCTCCACCTGCTGAGAGACTGTAGGCTTCATCATCGAGGCTTCATCAAATGTGACATCCCTGCTGATTATGAACTTGTTGTCCTGTTGGTCCCAAATCTTGAACCCTTAGTTCCTCGCTTAAAGCCAACGAACACCCCTTTCTTTGCTCTTGGATCCAACTTGTCTTCTTTGACATGGTAGTAGGCTGGACTTCTGAAGACCCGTAGCAAATCATAGTCCATAGCAGCTTTTCCTGACCAAGCTTCAAGAGGAGTCTTCCCCCCTATTGCAGACGACGGCAACCTGTTCACAAGATGGCATGCATACACCAAAGCTTCAGCCCAAAACTTCTTTGGCAATCCTGCATTTGACAACATGCACCGAACCTTCTCTAGCAAAGTCCGGTTCATTCTTTCAGCCACCCCATTCTGTTGCGGAGTTTCCCTTACTGTGAAGTGTCTCTCTATGCCCTCATCTAGACATAGCTGTAGGAAAGGATCTGATTTATACTCTCCTCCGTTGTCAGAACGAAGGACCTTGACCTTCCTTCCCGTGCTTCTCTCCTGATTAGCCTTCCACTTCACAAACACTTCTAGGACTTCACTTTTGTATCGCATGGTGTACACCCAACATCGCCTAGAATAGTCATCAATGAACGACACAAAATAGTAGTTACCTCCAATTGATGCAGTCTTGGAAGGTCCCCATACATCCGTGTGAACATAGTCAAGAACACCTTCGGTGCAGTGTGAAGCTGTGCCAAACTTCACCTTCGTCTTCTTGCCGATGACGCAATGTTCACATAGATCCAACTTGCAGGTCTCTGCACCCTTCAGCAGCCCTTTCCTGACAAGAGCTTGCATCGATTTCTCCCCTGCATGTCCCAGCCTCATGTGCCATAGCCGGGTTAGATCTTCCTTCTGACTGGTAGAAGCTGCCACCTGTCCTGTCACTGTACTACCCTTCAAGTAATACAGGTTATTCCGACGATCAGCCTTCAACACTACCATTGAACCCTTTGTCATTTTAAGGACTCCCTCCTTAATAGACACTCCTAGGCCCAATGATTCCAAAGCACCTACTGAGGTCAAGTTCCTCTTCAGCTGGGGTACATATCTCACTTCTTTCAGCTCCCTCACCATCCCGTCAAACATCCTGATCGGAATAGTGCCTACACCCTCCATGATGCATGGATGATCGTCGCCCATGACGACCGAACACCCCTCCAACTTCTCAAGACTGGTAAACCAATCTTGATTAGGGCATACATGATATGTAGCACCTGTATCCAGGATCCACTCTTTATCCACCGAGTAACCTACAACAGGAGTAGTCACTGAAAAAGAGAACTCTGAAGAATCTGAATCTGCTCCATCTGTCTGTGATTTACCACTTGTAGCCTTTGTCACCCTTGCCAGATTTGCCTCAGACTTTGATTCCTTCTTCTTCCCCTTGTACTTTGGACAGTCAACCTTCCAGTGCCCAATTTCTTTGCAGTGCATGCACTGGTTTTTCTTAAGATCCCTGAAGCCCGACCTAGACTTTGATCTTCCTCTCATCTCCTTGCCTTTTCTTGATGAACTCCTGCCTCTTACTTCCAAAGCCTCCGCTGATGAACCTGACTGACCAGAATGTCTCTCATTCTTCCTTGTCTCATAACTCATCAGTGCAGACGATATTTCATCATAAACTAAGGTTTGCCTTCTATTTATGAATGTCATAGTGAATGTCTTATACTCCTCCGGTGGGAGTGAGTTCAGGAGAATGACCGACTTGTCTTCCTCACTTACAGTGACATCCACATTCAGCAAGTCTGTAAGAAGCTTCGTATATCGGTTGATGTGCTCGTTTACTGTGCTTCCCTTCTGCATCCTGAACTGATACAGTTTACTCTTCAGCTGCAACCTAGACTCCACACTCTTTGTCAGGTACTTCTTCTCAAGAGTATTCCACAGTTTCTTAGCTGACGTCTCATGTTGTACAAGATATTTGATGTCTTGTGACAAGCATGAACGTATCAACCCACATGCCGACCTGTTCATCTTCGCCCACTCTTCATCAGTGGTAGTGGTCTTCTTCCTCTCTAATAGGAGCGTGTCCTCGAGGTTCTGTGCATTCAATGCATCCATGACCTCACACCTCCACATCCCGAAATTATTAGTTCCATTGAACTTGACAACTTCGATCCTTGAGTGATTCATTGTTTTAACGGAAGTAGTTTCTTCTGCCATTGAGATCTACCTTTGATTCTCTATTTATGCGGAAGAATAACCAAATTGAAGATAGATCTCTACTCAGATAAAATGAGATTTTTACCTGCCTCTCGAAACCCTAGATCGAGTTTCTCACCGGATCTACTCCAAACACTGATTCAACAAGCCCTCCTTGCGTTCTCCTGAGATCGACACACGATCTCCTCGAACACCAATACCTCTGACCTGAGATCGACACACGATCTCCACCTGATCAGATCTGGAGCTCTTCGAATCCTCAGAATCCCAAGCGTAACCTGGAGCTCTGATACCACTTGTTGTCGCACAGACAAATCACAACAACAAACCAACAGAGAATCCTCAGATCTCCTAGCACAATGAAATCAATCACAACCAAGAAGAGAGTCACCCAATCGCAAACAACAGATCTAACGAGGTTCGGCCTCAATGCCTACGTCCTCGGGGCAATCTATGGAGAGAGTTTTCTATATGGAAGATGATTACAATAACTCTAAGTCTCTTTGAATGCAAGAGTACTCAGAGCTGATACAATTTTCGCAGAGATTATAAACCCTAGAAATCCTTTAGGCTTAAATACCTCATACAACGGATCAGCAGAAATAAACCCAGAACCCGCATGTCGGTCGACCGGGACGGTCGACCGACCTCCCAATTATCCAATACCGGTCGACCGGGCCGGTCGACCGAAAAAACCCGAGAGTTGGGGTTTGTCAGTCACAGGCTTCCGGTCGACTGGGCCGGTCGACCGCGCAAACTCGAGAGCTCTGTCTTTTGCAGATAGAGTGTTGCGGTCGACCGGGCCGGTCGACCGCTCAAATCCTGTGCACATCAGTCGACTGGGCCAGTCGACCGACCTCTGTCTTTTCTGCTGCTGCTGCTTTTTCCTGCCCGCTGTTCCTTTCGCCTTTCGTCGTAGACTCCTTGGCAATCTTCAACAGCACCTGGCATGAATTCACCTCCTCTAATGTACTCTCTCCTCCAACATCTAGTATATAGTGTAGCCCAAATTGAGTCAATATTTTCTCTGATGTGATCGGTTCATCACCCTCCCCTTTATGTTCTAGATATACTAGTTGTCAGATAAATATGTCCATAACAAATCCTTTGATGCCATATTAACCTTCTTTGAAATTTTCATACGTACATATTTATTCTAAGGTTACCAGCTGTAAATAATCATGATCCTTAACCTAAAGAAGTGTAAACTTATAAACTTACTGATGTGAAACGTGTTCGTGTGATAGGAAATCAGGGATAAAACTATCGAAACTACGCTTTCACCAATAAGCTACGATCTTGGGTAGGAAAGGTTAAAACTAATAATGCGATGGGATGGAATTAACAGGAAGAAGCATATGCAGACCAAGTTATTTCAATAAGAAAAAATTAATGATAATAGCCACGTTGTGCAGACAAAGCTTCTATAATCAGTATCAAGAACAGTGAATCACAAGGCGCAGATGCACACAATCTTATAATATGTGATTATTATAAGATAGACAAAATCTTAGAGATTAATTATCAAGATTCTGCAAATAAATGTCTCTGGTCAGGAAATTCATCTGCTAAGAATCATGTTTGATCTCAGTATCCTATTGATATCTACTGGAATAGGTGAGACTGTCTCCCACGACCCCAACACTTCAAAATGGCTTGAATCATATTCCAAATGGCTGAGAAACGGTCAAAAAATTGAATATGGTTTGCAAACAGGTTTGGATATGCAAACGAGTCTGAAACGGATCGGCTTCTTATTTTCTGCCGTTAATGGGGCTGGATTGGTGATGTTGAGAGTCGAATCGGGTCTGAAATTGACCCTGATCCGAGTCGGGCAAACTCTAGATTGGTTCAGATCGGGTCTGAAATAGATCAGATTTGGACCTGATTGAGGTGTATTGGCAACTGGGCTACAAAGATCTCATCGAGATAGCATAGCAGGCCAAGAGGAGTCTGAGATCTACCGCAAAAGTAGTGGTTGAAATCACGGTTGATGCGGAGGTTGAAATCTGGACACGGGATGAGATGTTATCGATGAGATGACATGGAAAAGTGTCGTGGTGTCGTGATGGTCGGGGTCTTGGGCTCATTAGCACGGCACGACGATAAGAGGAGATCGGTGATGAAGTCTAGAGAAGATAATGACACGACGGTGAGGGTGTTGATAGTGGTTGATGGCGACTATGTAGTTCTTTGTGAAATGGGTTCGACTGAGAATGGTTGGGGTGAAGTTAAGAGAGAAGAAAGAATGAAGAAGAGGAAGAAGAAGAAAATGATGATGATGGGGATGGAGATGGTATTCAGTTGGTGTGAGCAAAGATGGCTGAGATCTAGGTCTAGGGTTAGGGTGTAGATTGGTGGAGAGAGAGGAAGGAAATGATGAACACTGCGGTTTGGTAATTTCTAGGGATTTTTCAGGGAATTTTGAACAAATTTTTTTTCTTTTTTGGAAGAGAGAACGAGGAGGGGAGAGAGGAGATGGTGAGAAGTGGTACATGGTGGTTGCATAGACTAGTTAGGGGTTAACCCTCCTAAACTAAGATTCCTTAGGGTTTCACACGCCTGAAGGGAGGTTTGAAAAAGAAGAGATCACTCACAATTGTTTATCAAAATAATTTTGTATTCATTCCTTTATTAACTAGAGAAGGGGCTTTTAAATAGGCATTACAGAAATAAAAAAGTTTTACAAATATGAAACTAAAACTAGTAAGCTAAAGAAAGAAAATTAATTCAAATAAAATAAAAGAAGAATACCTCCAGACTTCATCATAATTAGATAATCAATCCTCATGGATGCGATGGGTCGCCTCCTTTGCTGATATATGCACTAGGAATGTGACTGGATGTCCACATCATTCTCCCCGGGTGGGAGAGAATTGATCCCATCGAGTCAAGTGTAGAAATGCACTCGTATCACTCCAAAAGATCCGGGTTAATCTGCTGCAAGTCACTTTGGTAAATTTATGCGTCATCAGTCGGTGCTTTTTCTTTCCAACAGATCAAGTATCTTCGACTCCCACCATCTTTGGTGGCTTCTCATCATCTATGATTTTATCAACCTCCTCTGCTGTGTTGGGTAAAATATCTGAGAGTGGAGGAAATATGATTTTATCAACCTTCTTATCATCTATGATCTCATCATCTATGTTTTTCTTTCTCTCACGCCCTCTCTCTTCCTCTCTCTACTCTGTCTCTCTATCTCTTTTACTGTCTCTATATCTCTCTCACCCTAACTCTCTCTCCCCTGAGTTTTCTCTTTTTCTCTTCTCTTCTCTCTCTACTGTGTTCTCTCTCCCTCTCTCCACACTCTCTTACTCTCTGTCATTCTGTGTCTCTCTCATTCTCTCACCTCTACCTCTCATTCTCTCTCTCTCTTAAACGTGATGTCCGCGTCCTAGCACCTCCGCGATGCGAGGCTCGACCTTCGCGAACGCGACTCCTGCGTCCACGACCCCCACGTTCTCTCTCCTTGATTCCTCTCTCTTATTGCTCTATATATAATATAATATTTTATTATATTGAATGCATACATGCGTTGGCTACATGGAGTTTCAGAGATTTGGGATTTCACGATATTTACTGTAATTATGCGAGTGTTCTCGCTTTCTTTTTGAATTTTTTCGCTTCGACAGGTAGATGTGTATTTGGGAATTGTATAATTGCTATATCGGGGGTTTTGTATTTGTAACAGTGATTTTGTGGATTTATATTGTATCAGTGGAGTGTACGGTATTTTGTATGGGGAATGTTTGTAATAATATAGATGATATATATGTTCTTGCATTTGGTACCGACATTTTATGTAAGTACTTATACAGCTTCTGGGCTTAACCACTTTGTGGTTTTACTATAAGCTCTAGGTTCAACCTTTTGTAGATTTTAAAGTCCTCTGGACTTTTCATACGCTACGCCTGGTAGGCGGACCTAGCATTAAGCCATTTACTGATAACTCTGTTTGAGCGCAGTTACTCCGTGAGTATGGCTTTGCCACGAGCGATAGCATGGTGTTCATACACATGCTTCATCATGTGCATTTAGTTGTACCGTGAGCGGTAACCACGCCGAGCGTGATAGCATCATTGTTGTACACTAGCTTCGCTCTAGTTTTGCTTAGCTCCGCTTAGATGTTTGCTTACTTGCTTACTCGCTTGCCTACTTGATAGTTTAATTAATTCTTTTATCAATAGTTTTAAAGAGTTTGAAACCATTACTTATTCTATTTTCCAAAACTGTATTATTTTTCTGTATTTGTACCAATCTCCTATATCAGTATTATTTTCTTATTTGTACTGATCCCCTGTATCAGTACCGTTTCCTGCATGGTGACACACAATAGAATATATTTATCTTGCTAATCACTTGACATGCTATCACATGCTATGTTGATCACCTGCTTGTTACATGCTATGTTGATCACCTGCTTGTTACCACCTATCATGCTATTACTTGACACCTGACACCTACTTGTTATCACCTAATACCCGCATGTTATCATCTGACACCAGCTGTGCTTAAAACTTCACCTGTGATTATCATATTACAGGAATCCTATAACTGCTATCCTATATTATATACAGTGATCTGTACCTGATTACTCATGTACTCTTGAATTTTTGAACCTGACCTGCGCCTGTTATTCCCGTAAATTGATAATTACATAATAACCTATAATAAGAAGAACAACTTACATGAAGTCAGGAGAAACTGATGGATATCAATATGTGTTCGTGTTTATAGTGGTATTAGGCATGTTGTACAACCCACACTTCCTGTTCTGCCTAAGGGCCTTCAGGTGTTCCGAGAGGTGCGCTGGCACCCTCCTTCTTATTACTTTTCTGAATGGGCATACAAATAATACTCACCTACTGTTCCCCTTGCTGTCAGTTTCACACACCAGCGATGAAACACCCTAGGTCATGGTCCTGAGCATGCACGTGACCCACTGCATACATTGTTTGTTGATACCCCCGTTGGTTTCAATAACAACCTCAGTTCTCATATATGTATGTATGTGTGTTGGGACGCTAGGGCACATACCTAAATATATGGGTAGGATGAGTAGTAATAATAATAAGAGGCTAATTAATAATTCGTCGTGTTGTTTTATAATTCAGGCTGATACACTCAGATTACGGTGAAGTGAGGCATAAGGTATATAGATGGGGGTTTCCTTGTTTGGATTATTCCTTCGACGTACATGTCACATGAAGCCGTAAACTAAGCTTGTATAATTAGTTTTGCTCGTATTCAATTTTATGCAATTTTATCAGTTTTATTGGTTTTATGATATTTTCTTAGCTTAGGGGACAATTCGGTTTATATGAAACCAGAATACAGTGATTTGAGGTATAAAGTATATATATGAGGGTTTTCATGTTTGATAGTCTTTCGATGTACTAATCTCGCGGATCGGTAAATTGGGCTTATATAACTGACTTTGTCATATTTACTTTACTTGCTGTCTCATTGCCTGCTCTTATATGTCTGTGCTCACGACATGATTTTCAATGCATGCTTACGATTCAGATTTATTGATACACGTTGGTCTGTCCCTGCATGCCACATGGCACTCATCTTACCAATCGTTGGGGAGTTTCTGACTCCCCTGACACTACATATTCAGATCTTAGAGTTTGGATAGTGGTGGGCTTCCTGTTGATTAGAGTTGCGTAGCGATAACATTGTGAATCAGCGGTAGACCAGTCCGAGGCCCTATCCTTCCAGGCCCCCTTGCTCGCCTCTCAAGTTTTTCTTTTGTAACTCGTGAGTTCCTCTTGTACTATTCACAATTGTATATCTCTTTATATTCTTTCATTTGCACCTATTGGTGATGTAATATTTTTGTAATATTATGTCACATCCTATGATAACATTGTAATTGTACTCATATGTTGTAATGTATAATGCATCGTGTACTTTTGTACTCTGATTCTTGTCTATACTGATATTTAGCGTATATATGTGAAGGTATTTCTGGCCTATGTATATACGTCACAGTAACATCTCTGTACCCGCGGAGGGCGTTACAAATCATTTTTGCCTGAGAAGTCCCACAAAAGAGTCACATCTCCCACTCCTCAACCAAGTAAGATATAGTAAGAGCTTCATTTCACAACTCTGATTCTTCAAGTTGTTGTTAACACTATTGCAGTGGTTACAAGAGATCTCATGCTGGCTCAAACAACCGCTTCGATCGTGAGCATGGGTACAGGGGAAGACTCTGCTGCTGCCTCAGTGGAGGAGACTCTGGTGGCCTATCCTATGCTTGAAGTTGCCAATACTAAGGATGCTGCCCATACTTCAACATCTGAAGCTCCTCTGGTAACCTCGATGATGAAGAAGGTTCTGGTCCAGCTTGCACATACGCTCATGGTAGCGACAAGTGTGCCTCCTTTGACTTCTGAGAGCATACTGCCGTAGTTACGGAGACAGGGTCGATGAGCATGCCAGCTCAGCCTGAGCCGGTAGTGGACATCTTAGAGAGTCTGGTCCTTCATATGATTGACCAATTCTTCTCTATGATGATATACTACACCGAACTAGTACTCTCTGGACATACCCCTTTTGAGTTCGTGCAGCCACTACTCGAAAATTATGTTGAGCACATCCAACAAGTCAGGGGTTCTGATCAGGCCAAGGTGTATCAGGCGCGTAGCTGGAGTCTTACGCAGCAGACCTGCCAAACCTTAAGGGCGCCAACATAGTCGAGATCGCTCAATTGGTCTTGGGCAAACTCTATGCTGAACAAAAGCATTCTTTTGAAGAAATCAAAAAAGAGATAGCTGAGTGAACCCAATGTCTGGACAAAAATAAGGCTTTATATCAGGGCATATCTGAAGGTCTACAAAAGTCAGAGTTTAATGCCAAGAGCACCAAAATGGTGGTAGCTAATGCTCGAGAAGCCATTGCCAATGCCAAGACGCAAGCCTTACTTGAAAAGAATGAGCAGGTCCTGGCGTTAGAGTAGAAGAGGATGGAAGAAATAAAGGCCGTGATTGGTCATTAATATTGCACATTTATCATCATATTCTCATACTTATTATAAGAATAAACTCTGCTTTTTCCTAATTAAATGTTTAATTTATTTGCAGGCCCATTCCTAAAGGAGAGTGAAGAGAAATGAGCCAAAAAGCCCATTAAATTCTGAATTAAATCAGAATTAATTCGAACTCAGTAAATCAGAGCAGATCAGGTTGGTTCAGGTCGGTTGAAATTCAGTTAGAACAAATCCCTATAAATCGATCGGTTGAAGCCAAGAATCAAAGGCCATTTCTTCAAAATTCCGGACTTAAACTACAAATCCAGCTAAAGATAAAGACAAATCGAGAAGCCAGGGAGCACCACCAATAGGGTGTGGCCACTTGGCCACGGAAACGCGACCAAAGTCGCGTTTCCGCGGCTTGGTTAGCGAGTTAGGGGAAGCGTTTGCTCCCCCTATTTCTCGCACCTCTCCCCTCTGGGTTTTTGCCTATAAAAGGCAGGGTTTTCACTGTAACCGGGGACGACCACGCAGAGATAGGAATTAGTCCAGTTTTTCATTCTTTATAGTGTAGTTTTTTATTTTTCTTTTCATGTAATTTTTAGTTTTAATTTATGTAAATCAGAGGAGATCAGAGTCTCATAGGAGAACGAGAACGAAGCTTGTGCTGCGAGTGACACCGGTGTAAGATTTCCTTCTTTTCTCTTATTGTTATGAAATTGAATCTGTAGTTTCCTTTTGTATGTACTTTGTTTTTGTGTTCTTCTTCTGCTTCTCTACTTTTCTTCTTTTGGAACAATTGCTCTCCAAGTGAGTCTAAAAGTATCGAAAGAGCCTTGCATTTGCGAGTGCCACCGATAGCTCATGACGATGGATTTTAAGTTTCATTCTGTATCACTTCATACTTGCAACGTCTTGATGATATAATGTGGAGGAAACGAGAATCAACTCTTATGGGCTATACGTTGATCGCCTCACTTCAAGGTAACATCATTGCAAAAGATTCAAGGTAGGTATTTGGCCAAAAGAAGTAAGTAATATATTTTAGTTTCTTTTCTTTTCTTTTATTCTTTAGTTTAGAACATCAACAACACCCACTTTTTTTATCACTCCTTTTCCATTTCTTTGTACATATCCAATTCTAGTTTCTCCATCTTCCCAATCTCTCACTTTCTGCATAACTTCATTGCAATTCTATTTTCTTTTTCTTTTTATTTTCTTTTTAGTTTTTCCATCCAATTCTAGTCGAAATAGATGGGGTCAACTATTTAATAAAAATCATTCATGTATATATCATTTTAGTGGGTTATATTAGAGAAATTTCTGGTGGGTTCCTCCGAACTCCACGAAAAGTCGATTGGGCTGCATTTCGTGGACCAATCAGACCACCACCAGAACTACCACCTTAAGGTAATATTTCCTTCCCTTTCTTCTTTTTCATGCATCTATACATTAATTCATACATTGAGGACAATGCATGAGATAGGTGTGGGGGAGGGTTCTAACATAACTTAGGTTTTTCCTTTTGTTAAAAAAATTAACATTTTCTTTACTTTTAAAAAACTTTTTGAAAACAGAAACAATATTTTGACATATTTTTTGTAAGAAATTAAGTCAATTTTAAGGAATAGGAAAATCAAAATTAGGATTTCTTAAACTTGGTCAAAATAAGATTATTTGTTTGATTTTTAGGGTTAGGAAGATAATTTGTCAAAGTAATTTAGTCTTGATCTTTACCTTAATGGAATATGCACACTTCATACACTTACACACTTAGGGTTCAAAAACAAATATTCTTATGCCTTATAAAAAAAGAAAAAATATGAAAGTTAAACAAATCTAATTATTGATTAGCTAGGTGCTTTGGCCTAAGTAAGCCTTGGTATTTATGTGAAAGATGTTTAGATAAGTTTGAGAAAAATATATATATATATATGAAAAATCCTCTGATTAAGCTGGGTATTTGTGCCTAACAAAGCATAATTATTCACGCCTAAAAGGGGTTCATATAATAAAATCCTTAGTTTTGTGGCCTTATTTGCTCGAGTCCTTAAGTCCTTGGGGTGTTTTCTCACCCGGTGCCCTAAGACCGTTCGGTTTGGGAGTCATCGATTAAAGGCTCGTTACATGGGCAGATTAGAAAGCCTAATAGAACTAAGGAATAATACCAAAAAAATGTATATATATAAATAAGGCATAAGAGTTAGAGTTAATGAACCCTTAGTCAAAATTTTCACGGTCACAAGGTGCATATATAACTTAGGGTAAAGTAATAGACTAAATGAGAAGTACAATTTGACTCCTTACTTTGATTGGTAACAAATTTTTGAATAGAGACTAAGTTTAGGAATGAAAAATTCAGTTTTCTTATAATTTATAGATTACTTAAATCTTACAATTATATTTCAAATATTTTCTCTTTCAAAATGCTTTTCGAAAACTAACTCTTTGCTTCTCTTTCTTTATGGATTTTGTGGGTGTAATCCACTGAAAACCCTCACGAGACAAAATTCGTCCTCTTGGGAAAACTTAGAGGTTTAACGGCTTGTTGCACATGCTCAGTGCAATCGCGTGACCTGCGAAAGTGGTCTAATAATCCTTAGTATAGTTTAGTTGTTTTGCTCGAGGACGAGCAAAAGATAGGTATGGGAGTGTGATTGGTCATTAATATTGCACATTTATTATCATATTCTCATACTTATTATAAGAATAAACTCTGCTTTTTCCTAATTAAATGTTTAATTTATTTGCAGGCCCATTCCTAAAGGAGAGTGAAGAGAAATGAGCCCAAAAGCCCATTAAATTCTGAATTAAATCAGAATTAATTCGAACTCAGTAAATCAGAGCAGATCAGGTTGGTTCAGGTCGGTTGAAAATCAGTTAGAACAAATCCCTATAAATCGATCGGTTGAAGCCAAAAATCAAAGGCCATTTCGTCAAAATTCCGGACTTAAACTACAAATCCAGCTAAAGATAAAGATAAATTGAGAAGCCAGGGAGCACCACCAACAGGGTGTGGCCACCTGGCCACGGAAACGCGGCCAAAGCCGCGTTTCCGCGGCTTGGTTAGCGAGTTAGGGGAAGCGTTTGCTCCCCCTATTTCTCGCACCTCTCCCCTCTGGGTTTTTGCCTATAAAAGGCAGGGTTTTCACTGTAATCGGGGACGACCACGCAGAGATAGGAATTAGTCCAATTTTTCATTCTTTGTAGTGTAGGTTTTTGTTTTTCTTTTCATGTAATTTTTAGTTTTAATTTATGTAAATCAGAGGAGATCAGAGTTTCATAGGAGAATGAGAACGAAGCTTGTGCTGCGAGTGACACCGGTGTAAGATTTCCTTCTTTTCTTTTATTGTTATGAAATCGAATCTGTAGTTTCCTTTTGTATGTACTTTGTTTTTGTGTTCTTCTTCTTCTTCTCTACTTTTCTTCTTTTGGAACAATTGCTCTCCAAGTGAGTCTAAAAGCATCGAAAGAGCCTTGCCTTTGCGAGTGCCACCGATAGCTCATGACGATGGATTTTGAGTTTCATTCTGTATCACTTCATATTTGCAACGTCTTGATGATATAATGTGGAGGAAACGGGAATCAACTCTTATGGGCTATACGTTGATCACCTCACTTCAAGGTAACATCATTGCAAAATATTCATGGTAGGTATTTGGCCAAAAGAAGTAAGTAATTTATTTTAGTTTCTTTTCTTTTCTTTTATTCTTTAGTTTAGAACACCAACAACACCCACTTCTTTTATCACTCCTTTTCCATTTCTTTGTACATATCCAATTCTGGTTTCTCCATCTTCCCAATCTCTCACTTTCTGCCTAACTTCATTGCAATTTATTTTTATTTTCTTTTTAAGAAACTAAAGAAGAATTTTAACCATCTTTTGTATCTTAAAAGAAAACTTACAAAAAAAGCTTCCATCGCTAGTCCCTCCTTGTGGATCATGACCCGCATAGCCACTTTCTATAGCGGTAGTATTGAGCACCTTGCACATCTTATTCTTAGATTTGAAATTCTATATTTTGTGTGCAGGTTTAAGCTCAATCAGGCCACCAGGAGTAAGGTCCACCAGGAGATCAATGCTGAATCTTCTGAACTAGAGATCCTCCGGACCATGCTTGCCACCCAAAAGTAAAAATACACCTATAGGGGGGGGGGGGTGAATAAGTGTATAGCTAATCTAATGAGAAATGATACGGAATTAAAAAATTAATTGCAAACCACTATGTGTCACTAAAGAGTGTAGCTAAATTCTCGGTGATGGACTCTGGACTATCTCCTCTAGATTCCTCTAAATAAGAGTTGAGGTGCTATATGAAGCTCTCTTGGTTCAACACAAGTATTGACATACAAATAATACCAAGAATATATATTATGTGAACAATATGATGCAATGCAAGATATAACAGAGAGAGAGAGAGAGAGACAGTGGATCAAACGCAAACACCGAGATATGTTTCGAGATTTGAGCCATTGCTCTACGTCCCCGCCTTCACATAGAAAGATTTTCATTATGTCCACACAGGACCTCCTACGCAGGGAACCTCCACCGAGGATTTGGTAATATAAACTTAGGAGTACACAACTCCTCTCTCCAACACAACCACCTCTACACAAGAGGCAAGACACAAAGCCAAAACAACAATCACCACTACAAAAAGAGGGATGGGCACTAAGCCAAACAACAATCACCTCTAGACAAGAGGGATAAGGCACTAAGCCAACACTCCACCACAATCACCTCTACACAAAGAGGGATAGGCAAAAGTCAAAGCTCAACCCCTCTACACTTAGAGGAATAGGCACAAACTAAAACAAAAAGAAGGTTACAATCTTGGTGATCTCAGAAACCACAAACAACACTTGGTGATCTCAATAGACCACAAACCAATTTTCTCACAAAAACAAGATCCTATAGATAGGATATAGATGATAGCTCAAGTGTGAGAAAATAAGGTGTTTGGAAAACAAATCACAAAGAAAAATACTTGAAAAAAATTTCTAGAAGAAGATAGAAATGAAGATCAAAATCAATATCCCAAATACTCTATTTTTTCAACCCTTGAAAACAAATAAAGATAAAACTTTTAACCACAAAAACTCTTTAAAAACTTGCGGCTAAAACACTAGTATAGATGGGAAAATTAGCGCTTAAAATTCTTGTTAAAATTAGCCCAAGAGATGGCTATTTATAAGCCTCTCAAAAATATAACCGTTGGCATCTGGGAAAGCCCAAATTGCCGTTCCGGTCGACCGGCCAACGGTTGTTTTTTTGACCGTTGAGCCTCCGGTTGACCGCCCGGTCAACCGGGTCAAGCCTGTCGGTCGACCGCCCGGTCGACCGGCCGCACCCGAGAGTTGGGTGCTTTCAGTCGGTTGACCGCCCGGTCAACCGGCCTACTTGGCTGGCCTTTGTGCACGTCTCGTGCACATCGGTCGACCGGTCCGGTCGACCGCCAGCTGAGTTTGACTAAAATTTTGTAACTTAAAACTTAAACATTTTACTCCAATAAAATCCCATAAAATTACATTAATTTCACAAAAATCAGTTCTTGTAAATGTTTGAAGACAAATATATGAGACTAAAATTCAACACATATTACAAACTATTTGAACCATTTTTATGATATTGAAATTAGGCTTAAACACAAAATCGGTAATTTTCAAAAACCAAACTTTGAAACGGGAATCCAATTTTTTCCTTGTATAAATACAAAAACAAGATATTTAAAACATATTCGAAGTATATTGTATATGGATAGAATCCAATACACATCTAATAGATATATCTATGCTTTTGACATGAAATCCAAAAATAAGTTTTGTTAATTACAAAACTCTAAACACATGAATTGGAGCATCAAAGTAAGTTTTTCTAAGTATATGAAGCAAATATGTATATAGATGAAATTTAATGTACATTTTAACCATGTAAACTTATTTTGATTCCACCTATTCATGAAAATCATATATATGTGTATATGAAATCTAAAACCCAGTTAAACCGAAAACCAAACATATTAAACTTGTGTGTGCGTGTGAACTTGAGCATATCAATACTTTTTATCTTTGCACAAGATCTAAACACAAACCGAAGTCTTCTTGTCGATCCTCATCTTCAAGATGACCCGATCCAAATACGATTTAACGAGCTTGACTTCAACCGAGTGCTAAATGCGATCTTGACGCGCGAGCTCTAGAATCTACATGTGTTAGCTCCGAAAACTCCTTTGTTGAAGCTAAACACCTACTAATATCTTGATCAATAACTGAAACTGTATAAACACAAGATTATTAGTAAACTAACCTTCATAAGTTAGTCATCATCAAAACTAAGGCGAAAGGCCTCTGGGCGAACAATCTCCCCCTTTTTGATGATGATAAAACTTATGAGGTTATATATATGCATCCATTAAGGATAGGCTTCATAAAAGCTCCCTCTTAACATATGCATACTCAATAAACGTATATGATACGCAATGAAGCTAAATATACCAATAAAACAAGATATATCCATAACACACAGTAAAACATGCATATAAACCTGAATTCTTCTCCCCTTTTTGTCACTCATCAACAAAGAGGTGAAGACAAACAAACAATAAACATAAATTTAAAATAAAATTTTGATACCATTGAACAAAATCAATCGAAAGAACCAATTGAAAGAAACAATCCTTTTTGAGTTGATATCAATAAAAGAACATGATATCAATTGAAAATAAACACCAAATTTTTAGGTAAACACTATATTCATTTTGCAATAAGGATACCAATTTGAAAATAATACCAATTTAAAATAATTGATACCAATATTGAAAATATAAGCATATACCAAAGCAAAATATTTTTATCATAAAGACTAGGAGTAAGATACGAATTGAAAAGTAAAACCAATTGAAAGATAAAATAAAATTTTTTCTCCCCCTTTGTGAAATACTAATGAAAATAATGCATAAGCTTGTATATATTACCAATTGAAAAATAATTGACATTAAGGACTAAATCAAGCTTAGCAAGAAAAATCATGAGTGTACAAAATGAATTTTTATATTAAAAATCACGTATATCTCATACTTAAGAAATATTTGATACCAATTGAAATATATTGTAAACTTTTGATATCAATTGAAAGGTAAAATATGAAGTATATTTTTTAAAAAAATACCAATTGAAATTTCAATTGAAAATAATGCAGAAGCTTATTATGAAATTAACATTTGAAATTAAGTCAAGTTTTAGCATAAACAAAATTTGTGTTTTAAGATGTAAAGATATTGTAAGCACAATCAAATCATATATATGTATGTATGAAATGGATATACTAAATGAAATTGATATTAATTAAAATTTGAATCATACATACATAAGAAACACATATGAGTATGTAAGAATAGAGTATCATTAAAATCATCTATATCTCATAGCTACCTCCCTTTCATGCACATGTTTAAAAGATATTCAATAAGGGTATACATGGCATGGTCGCCCATCCAACCGCCCTTTGAAGGTGGGGGTTTCCAAAATAAGTATTTGAAAATAGTTTATCATGTTTGAAAATCACTACCAATTGAAGAATGAAGACTAGTTTAAAGATAAATTTTGAAACTAGTACGAAATTCTTCAAAAAAGGAATAAAACATGAATGAATCCATGAAAACATAAAATCACACGATCATCGATATTCAAATAGCAATAAGGCTCATATGATCTCATGAAACAAAAATCATGAGTAAACTTCAAATATAGAGTGTAAAAAGTCATGTAATCAACAAAATTATAGAAATAAGGCATTTAAGCTCATATGAAATACCTTTATAAATATGAAAAATATAAAGATTTAATTTTTATCAAAATAATACCAACTTCAAGGCATATGTATGTTTTGTCTAAATTAGAAGTATACATACATATCCCAAACACAAGTGAGTCTATAATAGAATTTTACATGAAAAGCAAGTGACTCTAAGATAGACATGTATATCTAATAGTTTTAGACAAAATTGACATATACATGAAGCTAAATACATTTTTATGAAAACATATACATACATGTGGAATACAAGTTAAAATGCAAGAATTATCAAAAGTAGGCTATACAAGTATATCTAATGGGTACAATTGAGCAACATAGCACAAACACATAATAACCAAATATGGCTCATTAGTTGTACAAGTATAAGCACAAGTTTTAATGAAAATTATATCTAAACAAGTAATCAAAACATGAAGTACAAAACTATAAACAACCATGATCATAAGTGAAATGCACGTGTTTTAGTGCTTGATATACACAATAGCTAAACAATGTGAGAACACAAAATATGAATCCATATGAACATGGATGTATCTCAAATACTACATATGTATATCACAAGTCTAATTAACATGGTATTTAAACATAATGAGCATAGAAAATCAAAACATGATAAAAGTCAATCAATAAGAGCATGTAAATAAAATGGGAGTTAGAGATAGTTACCAAAATCAATAGGGCTAATCTCTAGATCTCCAAGCCATGGTGGTCCTCCCACCAAACTTTCCTAGAAAGTGATGCATCCAAAAGTGTCACTTAGCTCGGAATGGATCCACCATCAAGGCACCAATACCCTCACGTCAGGTGAGAGCCAACACCTACATCAAATACAATAGGGGTGGATTTTGGTACCCATACCTTATTGGGTCCATGGGGTTAGCACCTTTTTTAACTTAAACAAATTTATTTACAAAATTTGAATTATGTATCCTATCATAACAAAACTTTGCAAGGTGGCCCTTACGTCCGCAATGTGTACAGGTGTGCACATGAGCATACATAGTGTCATGTGTGTGATCATGAAAAGCATGTATATGCCGTGAAAGGTGTCCGTGAACATGTGGTGCTTGTTTCTTGTTAAACATGGATTCTAATTTCTTGTGATCTATAGCACATTGGCTCAAAGTGGATCCCAAATAATCAACACTCTCCTTTAACATAATTATATCATTTTCAACATTACAAGGAGAGGTGGAGCAAATAATAAATACATTAGATGGTGAAGCTATAGTAGCATGGCAAACATGAGAAGATAAATCATTTTTCAAGGATTTATTTTCTTTTAAAACAAATTCTAATTCTTTTAAAATTAAATCAATTTTATTTTTTTAAAGAATTATTCTCTTTTTAAACAATATCAAGTTTTGAAGACAAAACCTCATTTTTCTTCAAAACATCATTACAATCATTTTTATTCTTCAAAATTTTATTTTTCTTTAAAGCAAGGTCAAGTTGGGTTTTCAAGGAATCTCGTTCACTCGAAGTCTCAACCCTTTCTTGTTAAATCATACTATGTTTTAAAAACAAATCCTTATTTTCATTTTTTAATTTAAAATTTTTTTTTCAAAACTTTATATTTTTCTAGCAAGTTTTGACAAACTATAGATAGCTTTTCATTTAATACATCGGCATCCATAATGTCATCACATGAAGAACTAACACAATCATCTAATTGAGTATCCGAGTTTACCTCAAGGGAGCCATTCCCTTGGACCATGTAGCATGCTTCATCGGACTCATCTCCTCTAGATTCTTTCTCCATGTATTTTGTCGTTTGAAGCTCGGGAGATGTCAATGTGTTCCAACTGCAAAAGCGAAATCACAATGAGAAACCATAAAAAGATAATCTTTACTAAGTGTATGCTTTAGTGCATCTAGGGCTTGTGCATTAGTCTCAATGTACTTGGCATTATCAAAATAGGTTTTCTTGGAAGTGGCAAGATAGACATGCAAACCTAGGGTTTTAAATAAGCACTCATCCTAAGCTTCCATATATCGATGCGAGAAACATCAAACATGGGAGGGGTCATGAAATCCGTGGGTGTATAAACTATATGTGTGCAAATGTAATTACTAGATAAGCAAGCCAAGATCTTACTCCTAGGTGGTTAAACTTAATATCAGGAGCGTAGGCTCAGATACAAATTGAAAATATACCTAGGGGTTGAATAGGTATTTGGCTAATCTAATGACAAATGATGCAGAATTAAAAAACTAATTGGAAAACACTATGTGTAACCAAATAGTGTAGCTGAATTCCTGGTGACGGTCTCTAGGCTATCTCCTTTAGATTCCTCTAAATAATAGTTGAGGTGCTATATGAAGCTCCATTGGTTCAACAGAAGTATGGGCACACAAACAATACCAAGCATATATGTGATATGAACAATATGATGCAATAAAAGATATAAGAGAGAGTTAAGAGATAGTAGATCAAACACAAACACTGAGATATTTTTCGAGGTTCGAGCCACTGTTCTACGCCTCCGCCTTCACACAGAAGGATTTCAACTATGTCCACAAAGGACCTCCCGCACAGGCAACCTCCACGGAGGATTTGGTAATACAAACTTAAGAGTACACAACTCCTCTCTCCAACACAACCACCTCTACACAAGAGGCAAGGTACAAAGCCAAAACAACAATCACCTTTACACAAAGAGGGATGGGTACTAAGCCAAACAACAATCACCTCTGTACAAGAGGGATAAGACACTAAGCAAACACTCCACCATAATCACCTCTACACAAAGAGGGATAGGCACAAAGCCAAAGCTCAACCTCCTCTACACTTAGAGGGATAGGCACAACCCAAAGCAAAAAGAAGGTTATAATCTTGATGATCTCAACGACTACAAATAACCCTTAGTGATCTCAATATACCACAAACCAATTTTCCCACAAAATAAGACCCTATAGATAGGATAGAGATGATAGCTCAAGTGTGAGAAAATAAGGTATTTGGAAAACAAATCACAAAGAAAAATACTAGAAGAAGATAGGAATGAAGATCAAAAGCAATATCCCAAAACTTTATTTTTTCTTGATTTTTTTAATCCTTGAAAACAAATAAAAGATAAAACTTTTAACCACAAAAACTCTTTAAAAACTTGCTGCTAAAACTGTAGTATAGATGAGAAAGTAGCTCTTAAAAATTCTTGTTAAAACCAGCCCAAGGGATGGCTATTTATAAGCCTCCCAAAATATAGCCGTTGGCATCTGGAAAAGCCCAGATTCCCCTTCCGGTCGACCGGCCAGTCAACTGGCCAAGGTCCTTTTTTTGACTGTTGAGCCTCCGGTCGACCGCCCGGTCGACTGACCGCACCCAAGAGTTGGGTAAATTCAGTCGATCGACTGCCCGGTCGACCGGCCTACTTGGCTGGCCTTTGTGCACGTCTCGTGCACATCGGTCGACTGGTTTGGTCGAACGACCTCTAGTGCGATCGACCGTCCGGTCGATCGCCAGTAGAGTCTGGCTGAAATTTTGGGACTTAAAACTTAAACATATTAACTCTAATAAAATCCCATAAAGTTACATTAATTCCACAAAAATCAGTTCTTGTAAATATTTGAAGAATAAATATGTGTGACTAAAATTCAACACATATTACAAACCATTTGAACCATTTTTATGATATTAAAATTAGGCTTAAACACTAAATCGGTATTTGCCAAAAACTAAACTTTGAAATGAAAATCTGATTTTTTCAATCTTGTATAAATACAAAAATAAGATATTTAAAACATATTCGATGCATATTGTATATGGATAGAATCCAATACACATGTAATAAATATATCTATGTTTTTGATATGAAATCCAAAACTAAGTTTTGTTAATTACAAAACTCCAAACATATGAATAGGAGTATCAATATAAGTTTTTCTAAGTATATGAAGCATATATATATACATATATATATATACTACACACACATACATATATTTACACACACGCGCACACACACACACACATATACACATATATATAGATGAAATCTAATATACATTTAAACCATGTAAACTTGTTTTGATTCTATCTATTCATGAAAACCAAATATATGTGTATATGAAATCGAAAACCCAGTTAACCCGAAAACCAAACATACTAAACTTGTGTATGCGTGTGAACTTGAGCATATCAATACTATCTATCTTTACACAAGATCTAAACACAAAACGAAGTATTCTTGTCGATCCTTGTCTTCAAGACGACCCGATCCAAATACGATCCAACGAGCTTGACTCCAACCGAATGCTAAATGCGATCTTAATGCGCAAGCTCTCGAATCTACATGTGTTAGCTCCCAAAACTCTTTTGTTGAAGCTAAACACCTACTAATATCTTGATCAATAACTGAAACTGTATAAACACAAGATTATTACTAAACTAACCTTTATAAGTTAGTTATCATCAAAACTAAGGTGATAGGCCTCGGGGCTAATAATCTCCACCCTTTTGATGATGACAAAACTTAAGAGGTTATATATATGCATCCATTAAGGATAGGCTTCATAGAAGCTCCCCCTTAACATATGCGTACTCAATAAATATGTATAGATATGCAATGAAGCTCAATATACTAATAAAACAAGATATATGCATAACACATAGTAAACATGCATATAACCTGAATCCTTCTCCTCATTTTTGTCACTCATCAACAAAGGGGTGAAGACAAACAAATAATAAACATAAATTAAAAACAAAATTTCTATACCAATGAACACAATAAATCGAAAGAACCAATGAAAGAAATAATCCTTTTTGAGTTGATACTAATAAAAGAACATGATATTAATTGAAAATAAACACCAAATTTTTAGGTAAACACTATATTCATTTTGCAATAAGGATACCAATTTGAAAATAATACCAATTTAGAATTATTGATGCTAATATTGAAAATGTAAGCATATACTAAAACAAAATATTTTTATTATAAAGACTGGGCGTAAGATACCAATTGAAAAGTAAAACCAATTGAAAGATAAAATAAGAATTTTTCTCTCCCTTTATGAAATACCAATAAAAATAATACATAACCATGTATATGATACCAATTGAAAAATAATTGACATTAACGACTAAATCAAGCTTAGCAAGAAAAATCATGAGTAAATAAAATAAATTTTTATATTAAAAATCATGTATATCTCATACTTAAGAAATATTTAATACCATTGATTATAAATTTTTTGATGCCAATTGAAAGGTAAAATATGAAGTGTATTTTTTAAATAAATACCAATTGAAAACAATGCATAAGCTTACTATGAAACCAATTAACATTTGAAAGTAAGTCAAGCTTTAGGAAAAATATAATTTGTACTTTAAGATGTGAAGATATTGTAAGCACAATCAAATCATATATATGTATGTATGAAATGGATATACCAATTAAAATTGATATTAAATGAAATTTGAATCATACAACATAAGAAACATATATGAGTATACAAGAATAGAGTATTCGTTAAAATCATATATATCTCATGGCTAGCTCCCTTTCATACACATGTTTAAAAGATATCAATTAAGGTATATAAGGCATGATCGCCCATCCAACCGCCCTTTGAAGGTAGGGGTTTTCAAAAACAAGTGTTTGAAAATAGTTTATCATGTTTGAAAATCACTACCAATTGAAGAATGAAGACAAGTTTAAAGATAATTTTTAAACTAGTACGAAATCCTTCAAGAAAGAAATAAAATATGAATGAATCCATGAAAATATGAAAATCATACGATCATCGACACTCAAATAGCAATAAAGCTCATATGAGCTCATTAAACAAAAATCATGAGTAAACATCAAATATAGAGTATAAAAGTCATGTAGTCAATAAAATCATGAAAATAAGGCATTTAAGCTCATATGAAATTCCTTTATAAATATGAAAAATATAAAGATTTAATTTTCATCAAAATAATACCAACTTCAAGGCATATGTATATTTTGTCTGAATTAGAAGTATACATACATATCCCAAGCACAAGTGAGTTCATAATAAAATTTTGCATGAAAAGCAAGTGACTCTAGGATAGACATGTATATCTAATAGTTTTGACAAAACTGACATATATATAAAGCTAAATACATTTTTATGAAAACATGTACATAAATAGGGAATACAAGTTAAAATGTAAGAATCATCAAAACTAGGCTATACATGTACTTCTAATGGGTACAATTGAGCAACATAGCACAAACACATAATGATCAAATATGACTCACTAGTTGTATAAGTATAAAAACAAGTTTTAATGAAAGCTACATCTAAACAAGTAATCAAAACATGAAGTGTAAAACCATAAATAACTATGATCATTAGGATAAATGCACGTATTTTAGAGCTATGATATACACAATAGCTAAACAATAGTGAAAACACCAAATATGAATCCATATGAACATGAGTGTAACTCAAATACGACATATGTATATCAGAAGTCTAATTAACATGGAATTTAAACATAATGAGCATGGAAATCAAAACATGCTAAAAAGTCAATCAATGGAGCAGCTGATGCGTGTTCCAAGAAGAGATTGGCAGTTGCTTATCCGATATGATCCACTTCGAGAAGGGGCTGGTAGTTGCTTATCCAAGATGATCCACTTTAGGAAAGCAGACGTCACCTGTAAGGTCTCGAATCCTTCCTTTGCCAATTTTCATCAAAGAAGATCCGGCTTTCTGGTGGCAACTGATCCTTCGCCAATTTTCATCAAAGAAGATCCGGCTTCTTGATAACAAAATTTGCCATTATGCGAAGGATTACGGCCTTGTGCAGGAGGAAGGCCTTTCGTGTCCAGTTTGTTTAGCTTATCACCTTAGAAGTAGATAGGACAACTTGTATACCTTTGGAGCAAATGATTCTGTTGCATGAAAGATAACCTTGATGTAGTAGTATCAATGTACCTTCCCTTTTAAATCAAATAAAGTTTATGTTCTACTTATCTGCTTTGTTTCCCTCCTTTTTGATTCGAGAACACTGAAGTGGACCAACTTAGGCAAGTCTTTTCCCTAGGAGGCAATGAGAACTCTTAGCCGAGCTAAGCTTCCGGCGAAGCTAAAGATAGATTTCCAAATAAGTCAGGAGCCAGTTTCTGGCGAAGCTAGCACGGAATTTCTGTAAAGCTAGAGATGTGCTTTTAGTGGAGTTAAGGCACGTTTCTCAGCGAAGTTATTCAAGCGTTGTGCTAAGTCGACACTGGACTCACGGCGGAGTTAGCCCTTAGCGGGGCTGAAGTAAGGCTTCTCAGGAAGGCGCTTGGCGCCGTTTCAAATTAATTTGAAACGACTGCCTGCGCTCCTTTCGAGGAGGTGAAGTCTTAGGCAATCATTAGCCTATAAAAGCCTGATCGGGCTGAAAGAGAAGGCACCACTTCTTTTTGAATTTTCAGAGAACTACAAATCTCTTCTTCTTCTTTCTCTTACGTTTGAAATTTCAAGAACTTCTTTAGTTCTCCAATGGCTCCCAAAAGACGAGCAGGAAAGAAGGTAGCAACTTCTACGACAGAGGGTCCTTCTCCTCCTCCGGTCATCAAACGACCTATCACAGGTAGGGATCTTTCCATTTTGTTCAGAGGTTTTCATCTCCTCTTGAAGCCAATCTTTCGGCTATCTTCCGATGAATCCAGGGTGATCAATCATGATCCCGTGATCTTAGGGAGTTCAACTCCCTGAAGTTTCCCTTTTGAATTTTTTTTTGATTGGGAATTTTAAGAACCAAAGGTTCTCTTCTTCAAGCTTCTAGGCGAAGCTATCCCTTAGGCGGTTCACATCCTGTTGGATGATAGGATGCAAAGTTAGCCCTAGAAGCGCGGTTGGAAAAGGACTTTAATGCCCTCGAAATACTTTTTAAGTATCAGTGTTCTTCTGGCGAAGTTAGCTCTTGGGGCTTTGTCGCGTTCTGTTGTCCGAGGTTAAGCTTCCAGAGCGAAGCTACTACTTAGATATTTTTTTGCATCCTACCTTCATGTGGAGTGCGAAATTAAACTGCAGCTGCGAAGCTGAGCTTCGGGTGAAGCTATTATTAGGCCAGTTTCACTCGGAGAGCGAAGCTATGCCTTACAAAAATTACATTCTTATTTTAGCTCTCCTTCAGCTGATGAACTAATCATATTTTCTCCTTGTTTTTGTAGTGCACTATACTCCTGGTCCTCTGAACAGTCTCTTTGGAACAGCCATGGGGCTGGATGGCAATGTTAGCCTACTGTTTCAAGGGCAGGTTTCACTATTCAGCGAGCGGAGCGCTCCTGGTCGGGATGCACTTATTCATCCTGGGGATCAGCGCACCATGAGGAGCATCTTAACTACCTTTCCCCTTGAAGATTCCGACCAAAGAATCCATCAAAAGCACAGCTTCATGTTTAGAGATGCAGCGCCAGATAATGATCACCAGCTGTTAGTCAGAGAGGGGCAGTGGATTTTCAAATTTGATGGCGTGAAATATTATCTCCCATCTAGCAAGCGCCATTTTCCCTTATCTTTCTTTCAATGTGTGACGAGGGCTCGAAAGATGCAGTGGCAAGTGACGCGGACTACTGATTCTGTTCACGTGGGGAAGTTGATAGCTCCGTCCCTTGGTTATACGAGGACGGGTCCTCCTTGCTGCATATTGGGTCTCCACCCTAGGAACGTACTTTTAGACATCCCAGTGGGAGAAAATCCCGCGGTGGCTCAGACTTTTGGAAATCAGTTCTTTAAGGTTTGTGGCAATTATTCGGCCACTGATTTCAGGACCCCGGGGTGGATTCATCCTCCCAAGGCATGGTGGAGGGACTTGACTTTATATGTCCTTGCCCATTTTGAAGAAGATCTGGAGAGGCTGGGACTCTATGAGGCCGTTATGGCGACCTATTATGGTATTCAGATGAGCGTAGCAAACTTATATGCCAATTTTGAGTTATACTGCCCGGCTACAGGGACCTTCTTCACCCCTGTTGGCGAATTGGGCATGGCTCTGCACGAGATGTGGGAAGTCTCTACTTTGCCTTTGGGGTGTCTCCCATATGAAGAATATTTCCTGTGCGAGGCAGAATTGGCACTTCTGGAGCAGCAGGAGCCCGCCTTGTTTGAGACTTATTGGGAGTTGATGTGCCACCTTTACATTTGCTTCAACATGCATGGGAGCCATAAGGGAGCTTCATGTAGTTTGAAGAGCTGGGGGAATTATTTGTTCTCCGACCTGGAAGGTACTCCCGAAGCAGCTCATTGTGGAGTTACAGATAAAGAAATCTTTCGCCGGATGTAAGAGCACTCCCAATGGGATTTGATTTTGGAAGAAGACGACGGACCCTATGAGAAAGGTGATATTCTTCGGAGTTTCTACCACCAGGCTCGTCGGCCGACATCCCGAAAGGCTCTTTTGGCAGGCTTTTTAACGGTTTGGTTGAAGAGATGTGTGGTGCCATCCTCATCTGGCAATGTCATTCATCCGACTGTCTTATTGCCTACTGTTCATCTAGTCCATGGTCATTCTCTTGGACTTCTTTTAGCCATGGTGTGCTATATTCAAGAGGCCTTCGTGCATTGACGGAGGCTTTCTGTAGGCCACGTACAACGAAGCGGGGAAAGGGGACTATCTTCCCTCGCGACGGACCAAACCCCAGAATTGGTTTGCCATATACTTATTTGATGGCATGGCTCGCCCTTCACTGCCCCTCCATGATCCAGGCTAGTGAGGAGTCCCCAGAAGGTGTTCGAATGGCGCTTCTCCGTCGATTCGAGGGGTGTTCGTGGTCACGAACTTATGTGGCTGGGGTCCGCAAACTGCTGTGTCGCCATGACGTCTACAGCCTTTTTCGGTGCTTTCCCTACATTCACGATGCACGCTATGGTAAAGAGTTCAAGGATATAGGGAAAAGGCAGATGTCATTGAGTCGGGGAGTCTTTGAATGGCTGGTTAGCATCCGGCTATCCCACTTGTTGTATAGAAGCGGGTACATCTGTTACCTGGAGCCCTATGTTCCGAGTCGGTTTGCCCGTCAGTTTGGGTATGACCAACTATATGTAGGTAATTCAAATAGCAGTCTGGCCTTTATGGGGAGCCTCATCGATGGAGCTCGTGCCTGGCGGTTCTACATTGCTGGCTGTACTGAGGCGCGACTGTGTATGCCGCTAAGGACTCCGAACCTTCTGACGACCCTGGGATTCTGCCAGTGGTATAGAACCTCGAACTCCACATCCACTGGATTTTCTATTAATTCCTTTGGTATGAAGTTGATCTCTCAGCGGCTGAAGCGAAAGGTCACTGAGAAGAGCGAGGGTAAAAGGGTCCGCGTTTCAGGCCTCGGGGAATTCAATGCTGTTGATGATAGCGAGGCCTAAGATACAGGAAGTCCTCGCTTTGAAGCGGATACAGGTACTGAGGCTCCAGCAGCTGCTTATGGTGGGGTCGGTACAGCCCCGTGGAACATGTTAACATGGAAAAAGTGGAGGAAGAAGACCCTGACGTCCACTTCAAGTGAAAGTGGGAAGGTGGATCTCGTAGGAAGAGGGTAGTGAAGAAGCCTTGTGCTACGCTCCTACTGTTATTGCAGAGAGCGAATCATCTGCAGTCCCTACTCCTCCTGCTCCATTAGTCCTTAAGCTGTCGGCCCGTGGGCAGACCGCTGGTAAAGCTGCTCCGGACCCGGGTATGATCAACTCCATTCTTATAATGCACTCTTATGTATTCCAGACAGCTCATTATTTACTTTATGATTCAGGAACTGAGGCGGTGAGAGACCCGAGAGCTGAGGCTATCGGAGAACAGGGGGAGCATTATGATCCCCTGTTCACTTATAGAGAAGGCGATGAGGCTGGCTATTTCGCCATCTCAGAAGAGTCTAGAGGTGATGCGGCCGATGTAGGTCCTCGAGTGCTGGGACTTCAAAAGGAAGTCCTGTAGCTTCTAGCTCTTTTGGGTGGACCACAGAGGGTACGGCAAGTGAAGGTGGGCCGGCCGTCCGTGTTGACTCTGCCAAAGACTTTCCTATGGATCCTGAGAGGACTGAAGTTGTTATTGAAGGACTTTAGGAAGAGACTGCGGCCAAGGCAGTCGAGATGATACCATCTTTTGGTATCATTTTTGCTTTTTCGTAAGTGATTTTATTCTGATATTCATTACGCCTTGCTTAAACAAAATCTTTCTACGGGTGTTCCACCTCTTGGTACATCGACTTCGAAGAAGCCAACTAATCTTCCTGAGGGAACCAGGGGTGAAGCAAGTACTTCGACCGCAGCGGATGCTGCTGACCTGGAGGCCTTGTATCACGGTCTGCCCTCCTATCAACCTGAACCGACAAGTGGAAGGGGGATTGAGGGAACAGTAGTTACGGAACCATCCTCGCTTCCAACTATATCGGTAAGTGGGGTACCATTGGCTTTGCCGGTGCCATTTATTTTATCAAGCGCAGAGCTGAAGGTGATTACCAGTCCTACTTCTCCAACACTGGTGGTTGAGCCAGCTCTCCCAGAAATAGTCACTAGTCCTACTTCAGTTGTGGCTGGTGTACTAGTTTTTAATGAGGACTCCTCCGAGATCACCGACGACCCTTCATGTTGCTGCAGCCAGTGCTTCTATTATTTCCTCCATAGTTACGCCAGTGAAGGCAGTGGAAGCTCTGTCTTCAGGGGCTACTCGTTTGTCGGGAGTAATTAAGGCCGAGAACGAATTTGTGGCTGAGTTAGTCGATAGCTTTTATAAGAGCTTGAAACGATCCATTGCTTTGGTCTTGAAGGGCTCGACTACCTCATTCTCTGCTTTAAAGGTGGTCCTCTCCCGAAGCACTGACAGTATCCGAGACTTTGGAGGGGATGACCAGGCCGTTACATTGGAGCTTCTGGTAGATAGACTCGCGAGGGATGTGGACGAATGGCGCCGTCTTAGCCATTCAGATCTGAAGCCTTCTGTTAACGAACAGCTTGCGCATCTTGTTGATCAGATGCACGAAGCTCATCTAGCCGCTCAAGAAGTTGCTAAGGCAATTTCTTTTGATTTGAAATCCTTGGAGACAAGGAAAATAGAGCTCGGGATGCCATAGACGCTTCTAGCAGTTCTCTTCTTAACGCTGAGGATAAAATTGAAAAGGCCAAGGAAATGATCAGGAAGGTTAATCTTCTTTTGTCCAAGGCTGAACCAGTGCGTCTTGAAGAGACTGCTCGGCTTGGGTAGCTTAAGGCCCAGAATGACGAAGTCTTACGGCAAGAGCTAGCACAGAGGGCAACCTTGGTTGAAATTAAGCTCGCTTGGCCCAGACAGCGAGCTTTAGTGAGGCCGAGTTGAGGTCGCAGGCGCTTATCAGGGCTGCTGAAGAGAGGAAGACTAGGCTCCACTCTTGAAGAACGTATCAAGTCCTATGAAGCGCCGTCGTAGCTTGTAGTCTGTGCATTCATGCATCCCTCTTTTGGAATCAATAAAAGTGATTTTATTTGACTCCCCTGTTGCATTTCCAACTTGTTTTATCTTCTGAATTCTTGCTTTCAACTTGTATTGCAGCCCTTTAATCAGCGGATAAGCTGAGAGAATTAATCACACATTTGAGAAAATAGTCCTTACTGGACTAAAGATGAGACTTAGCTATCTGCCGGTTCAGAGGTCGCAATGATGTAACCGATTGAGAAGCCACCAAGCTCAAAATTTTGTCATATGATGACAAAGAAATAGTCCTTGCCGGACTGAAAGATGAGACTTGTCTATCTACTGGTTCAGAGGTCGCAATGACGTAATCGATTGAGAAGCCACCAAGCTCAAAATTTGTCATTCAGAGGTGACGAACTGGGCATGATGACAAAGAGATAGTCCTTGCCGGACTGAAAGATGAGATTTGGCTATCTGCCGGTTCAAAGGTCGCAATGACATAACCGATTGAGAAGCCACCATGCTCAAAATTTTGTCATATGATGGCAAAGAAATTGTCCTTGCCGGACTGAAAATGAGACTTGGCTATTTGTCGGTTCAGAAGTCGCAATGACATATCCGATTTGAGAAGCCACCAAGCTCAAAATTTTGTCATATGACAAAGAAATTGTCCTTGCCAGACTGAAAGATGAGACTTGGCTATCTGCCGGTTCAGAGGTCGCAATGACATAATCGATTGAGAAGCCATCAAACTCAAAATTTGGATGGAACTTGGAAGAAATTGTCAGAGGTATATTGTTAATGTGACAACCAGAGAAGTCCACTAAAGATTGAGTGGGACTCTAAAACTCGCTGGGGAGCTAGGAAATAAATCCCGTAAAAGATCATATGTCAGAGGTGTAATGTTAACGTGACAAAAGAACTTCGTAGGAATTCAAAAAGCAATTTGTCAGAGGTGTAATGTTAACTTAACAACGAAATGGATGCCAAAGGTGTAGTGTTAAACTTAGCATGAAAAGGTCTCATTTTCACTGAGAAGATCGAGGAGATCACTGTCATAGGTTTAATGTTAACTTAACAGCGAAATGGATGCCAGAGGTGTAATGTTAAACTTAGCATGGAAAGGTCTCATTTTCACTGAGAAAATCGAGGAGATCACTGTCATTGGTTTAATGTTAACCTAATAGCGAAATGGATGCCAGAGGTGCAGTGTTAAACTTAGCATTGAAAGATCTCGTTTTCAATGATAAAATCGAGGAGATTACTATCATAGGTTTAATGTTAACTTAACAGCGAAATGGATGCTAGAGGTGTTTGAACATAACAGTAATTCGAGTGGATCTGCCATTCTTTATATGTGGTCTTACCATTCTATGGATGAGAATTGGTAAGTGATTTTGGAGAGGAAATCAAATGGGAATAGGTGCCTTAGGATTTTTAGCAAATCCTTAGCTGTCAACGGGTTTGATATGCCTTTACCAACTACCGTTTGAGTCGGGCTAGCCATGCTATTTCCCTCAGCATGATGAGTTGTTGAGGATTTATGTTGGGCTTAAAGGCCAACATTTTCCTCTATCTTTAACCGTTAAAGGTGTTGGATCATTTGGTTACTGTATTCGTAACCTTGATTCTTCTTTGAGACAACCAGTGTAGGATCGGCTCTATACTGATTTACGGTCGTATGATCTCGTTTGGAGAAAGAGAGGGGCGCTCCTTCTGCGTATCTCAGATTTGAAGGTCTTGATAAGAGGTGTAATGTTAACTTGATCATGGGAAGGATCCTATCAAGGATAATACTTCTTTAAGAACTTGCTGTTGATCGGCATCATGAGTAAATCACCATCTGAAGTCATAAGACGATATGCTCCATTTAAATAGACTATTTCTATTACAAACGGTCCTTCCCATTTGGGCTGAAATTTTCTTTTGGTTTTGTGCGTCATGATCATTGGTCGTCTGACGGTTAAAACCAAATCTCCTTTCTGGAAGACTCTTTGTTTGACCTTCTTATTGAAGGCTTTTGAAATCAGAGCTTGATAAAACTCAATGTGCTGCTGAGCTTATAACCGCTTCTCATCTAGGGCTTCGAGCTCTTGAAGACGCAACCGATCATTGTCCTTTGATGTGATCTTAGTGATCAGAGCGACTCGTAATGACGGCATCTGGATTTCTAACGGTATGACTGCTTCACACCCGTATAGTAGGGAAAAAGGCGTATTGCCTGTCGGGGTCCGAATCGTGATTCGGTAGGCCCAAAGACATTCACCAAGCTTCTCATTCCAATCTCGCTTTTTCGAGGAGACAAACTTTTTGAGTAACTTAATGATTATCTTGTTGAATGCTTCCGTCAAGCCATTAGTGGCAGGATTATAGGAAGTTGAAGCCACATTCTGAATTCGGTATTTATCACAGAATCGATAGAATTCCTGGCTTATGAACTGGGGACCGTTATCATAGATGATCCGCTTAGGGACACCAAATCGATAAATGACATGGTGTTTGATGAAATTAACTACATTAGAAGTTTTAACTTCAACCAGTGGTATAGCTTCTGCCCGCTTTTAAAGTAATCGGCTATCGCCAGGATAAACCAGTGTCCTTTTGTCGAAGAAGGGCTGATTGGCCCTACGACATCGATTCTCCATGCTTCGAATGGCCATGAAGCAATAGTTGGATGGAGCAACTCTGAGGGCTGATGTATGAAGTCTGCATGGATTTGGCATGCTTTACACCTTCATGCATACTGGATGGCGTCGGCTATCATGGTTGGCCAATAATATCCAAGCTTGTACAATATGTCCTTGAGTTTTTGACCTGGCTGATGAGCTCCACATATGCCATCATGTGCTTCTTTGAGCACTTCCAATGCCTCTGAATTGAAAGGCAATGGAGGAGGATACCATCATATGAACAAGGGTAGAGCATTTTTAGTGTCAGATCATAATAAAAACGGAGAGATCTTCGTCTGATAGATGTCGCTTCTTTAGGATTGTCCGGCAGTAGACCATGTAGAGCATAGTCGATGAAAGGAAATCGCCAATCTCTCGGCTCAAGATCCGTTGAGATATTATAGACCTCTCTGGTTCTTAGCATATGTTTAGAGTAGATAAGATGTCGAGTCGCCAATGTAAGGTGATATTCGGTGTCGACTGGAAAGGCTAGCGTTGTTGCTAATGCAGCAAGAGCATCTGCCTTAGTATTCTAAGATCGAGATACGTGCCGGATGTAAAAGCCATCAAACAGATTAGCCATTTCGATGACTGCGTGATAATAAGGTACCAAATCCTCGTGACGGACCTCATATTCGCCTTTAATCTGATTGATAATCAGTTTTGAATCACCGTAAGCTTCAAGGTAGCGTACCCCCATTTTGTGGGTGAGCTGAAGGCCAATAAGTAGAGCATTGTATTCCGCCACATTGTTGGAGCATGATTCCATCAGAGAAAATGCTTTAGGAAGGACATGATTTTGTGAAGAGATAAACACAACCCCTATGCCGGCAATGATTCTACCTTTAGGGCCTATTCGTGATGCTCCATCGAAGAACACCTGCCAAACGTGATCCTCTGAAGTTACATTGGATTCGAAGACTTCATCCGGAATATCTTCCTGAAGTTTTGAGTTTTCCGTAATCGGATGAGCAGCCAAGAACTCTGCAAGGGCCTGGCCTTTAACCGCCTTTTGAGGGATAAAGAGCATGTCGTATTGAGACAAAAGAAGTGCCCACTTAGCTAATCTTGTATTCAATGATCCTGGCTTCGTTATGAGAAGATGCAAAGGATTCACTCTGGAATGACATGTACGATTTGGCTGTCCAAATAATGTCGTGTCTTCTGAACGGCAAAGACAAGAGCTAAGCACTCCTTCTCAATAGGATTATAGTGAGATTCCGTCCCTATCAGAGTTCTGCTCAGATAAAAAAATTACCTGTTCGTGACCATTGTCATCTTTTTGAGCAAGCAGGGCACCAAGAGAATGGTCCATAGCTTTCACATAAAGCAGAACGTTTTCCCAGATGTGGGAGCTACTAAGACTGGAGGTTTTATGAGATATCTCTTGATATCCTCGTAAGCTTCCTGATAAGCTTGATCCCATACAAAGGAATCACCCTTTTTCATGAGTCGGGTGCACGGTTGACAGCGGCCTGAGAGATTTGCTATGAATCTTCTGATATAAGCCAGTCTACCTTGTAAGCCTCTAAGTTCTTTGAGATTCCTCGGTGGATGCATGCTCTGAATGGCTTTGACTTTGTCTGGGTCAAGATGAGTTCCTTTTGATGTAACAATAAACCCAAGGAACCTGCCACTCGAAACTCCCAAGAAGGATTTTTTAGAGATTCATTTTTAGTTGATGAGCCCGCATTATGTCGAACATCGTTCTCAAATCACGAAGATGGTCATTCTTATTACGGCTTTTGATAGCAATGTCGTCGACATAGCATTCTACCGTTTTTCAGAGATGATCGCAAAAAATTGTGTTCATTGCCAGCTGATAGGTTGCTCCCGCATTCTTTAACCCGAAGGGCATCATGGTGTAGCAGTATACCCCCAATGGCGTCCGGAACGAAGTGTGATTCTCGTCCTCAGGATACATCTTAATCTGATTGTGCCCTAAAAAGCCGTCCATGAAAGACATTCTTTCGAACCCACAGGTATTGTCAATCATGACATCGGTGATGGGTAGTGGGAATTTGTCATTAGGATAGGCCCGCGTTGAGATGACGATAGTCAATACAGATCCATATTTTACCATTCTTCTTGAGGACGGGAATGATATTAGCAACCTAATCTGGATGCTGTTCCTCCCATATAAGCCACATGCAATGAGCTTATGAACTTCGACTTCAATAGCCTCGATAATGTTCGGATGAAACCGATGTTGCTGCTGCTTGACTGGCTTGACATCAGGTTTGATGTTCAGACGATGCATGGCTACTTGTGGGTCAAGTCTGGGCATGTCTTCGTAGTTCCATGCAAAGACGTCTATATACTCCTTTATGAGTATTATTAATTCTTCTTTTTCCATAAGCGATAAGCTTTCACTTATAAAGATGGGTTTGGGGTGATCTTGACTACCCAAGTTGATCTGGATCACCTTGTCTTCAGTAGGTGGTTTCACGCTATTCGAATCGCTTTTTCCATTGGAGATCTAATTGCTGAGCTCATGGTTCCTCATCAGTAGCTTCCGCTGGCTCCAATTGACTACTTGAAGTCATATTAATGGTGAGATTCTCGAACATCGTTCCCACACTGATATCTGAGTCCTACTCAGAGGAAGAGGCAGAATGTGATGGGATCGGTTTGTCATCCTTGGACTGAACCGTTGCTGGTAGTGTGGGTGTAACGTATCCCAGCCCCCTGCGTGTGTTATCATAGTAATTTGCAAGTTTCCCTCTTGGCATAAAGTTGCACAGAATACCACGTCTTCCTTTTCTGAAATTCAAGCCCTTCCTATGCTTCAGGTTGTACCCCATTTTCCTCATCATTTGGTGCGTTGGTCGCGCATAATGGAAAAATTGAGGGGTGTCTGAGTCTGAACTTTAATCTGCAGCTATAGACCCTCGTGGTTGGGCTTTACCGAATATTATTAGTAACTGACCTTCTTTGGATGGAGGGATCACTAAAACGCCCCTTCTATAGATTCCATGGGTGTACCGGATGCACTTGATTTATGTAAAGGCATGTGCAGAGTGCTATCCGTAACGGATTCAAACAATCCAAACTCACAGGATAATCAAAGGAAATATTATCATTAATTACCAATTCACCCTCATCTTCAGAAGGAGTGTTACATTGGGGATTATTAAGACATGCTATAATCGGTTACCAATCAAAATGGCTGGCATGTCTGCTTCAGATTCTGAATCCGCCTCATTGCCACTATTATCATTGTCAGGCAATGATTCTTTCGACGTTTCACCGATCGCTTGATACAGGAGAGCGTCAGTAAAGTAATTTTCCACCCCTTTGAATGGTTGCTTCTCAGCGAAGACAGTTCGTACTGTTGCATCATCTTCAACATATTTGAAACACTGGTACAGAGTGGAGGTAACGATCCAGTTGCCATGGATCAACGTCGTCCTAGTAACAAGTTGTACGACGTGTCAGCGTCAATGACATAGCACGTCACTTCTGACTTCAAGCTCCCAATTCGGCAATGGAGTCAAATTTTCTCAAGTGGATGACTACTCCCGGCATTAAAACCGTATATTATTGTAGTGGCTGCAGACACCTATATAGTAGTATACCAAGGAAGTAGAGGAGCCTTTGGGGATGATACTGAGTGCAGACCCCAGGTCAACCTGTACCCTTTCAATACATGTCGAACCGATGTATCCAGTGTAGTACAAAGGTCGATCGTGCTTGTTATCCTTGAGAAGCATATCTTCCGATGTGAAGGTAATAGCAGGGACCTTTGATTGTACATAATGACATTCAGGGCAAGAAGACTGAGCGTCATCCTTAGGGATTTCTGGCATATACGTCAGGAGTGATTCTGAATTAGCCAGTGCATCTCTGAGTGTATCTTTTGTCTCTTTTGAGAGACGAAGGAGCTCGTATATGGTAATACGAGCTGGGATATTAGCCAGCTGGGCCAATATGTCAAATGAAATGGCATGTCAAGCCCTGGGCTTGAAGGCTTCTTTAGGACATGGTCGAATCGGACTTCCTTTGGCTTCTCCTTTCCCTTGGTTGGGATCGAAGCGGGTGCTGGTATTTGTACTAACGTCATCTGCTCTTGTGTCTCGTTAGTAGCTTTCTCATACTGTCTTAAGTATGATTTTTCGGATCGAGTACCTATTGGCTGAGGTACATCGGCTTGCGTCGTGCAAGCGTGCTTTTCCCCTTCGGAATCGCTGAGAGAAGCTGATGTGAGGTTGCCATCGTCTGGCAGGATGGAGATGACATTGCAAGATTTGCCCTTCGACTTGAAGTTCTTTGAATCCCATTGTTCATCTTAGACAAGGTCTGGGTGTATCCACATGATTTCCCCTGTCTCTAGTTTCAAGGGAACAAGACCTTTATTCTCTTGAGTTTAGCTACAAGATGCTTAACTTCCAGCCGTGGTACAGGGATTCGATAAGTCCCGTCAGGAACTGTGACCTTTGGGGTTTTGCCGAACTCGATGGTCACCATGTTTACAGTGACTTTCTTTTGCTCTGACTTTAGTGTCAGGACTCCGGCGTTGACTAAAGCTTGAATTCTGTCCTTGAGGACAAAGCACTTGTCAGTAGGATGATGAATCATCCTGTGAAAGAGACAATATTTGGGATCGTTCGTGCGTCCTATTTTATTAGGACGCCAAGCATCCAGCAGCTACAATTTATTCCCTTTGTGAAGTAAATGGAATATTGTGACCACCTGATCGTCTTTGAAGGAGTACTATTTCAGAGGAAACTTGGACTCCTGACTATTGAAGTCGCTCTTCTTTGCCTTCGACTGAACATCCCCTGATAATTCGACGGACATAGTCTCTTTCTCTTTGGCTTGAGAAAACTGTATCGTGTCGCCGCGTCCTTTATTATTCATACCCCATTTGCCCTTAGGGTGGATGGTTAAAACTTTTTAGCGAACTTTTCAGTTATCTTAGCTTGCTCGACCAGTTCTTTCCAGGTATGGGCTTTGACGGCCCCCATGCGAATTTCTACTTGGTCTAAGAAGTTGTGCCTGCATGTCTGTAAGAGCATGGGTAATGACATCTCTGTTGGGCACATCAAAGATAAATTTTTGAACCACTCAATGTAGTCATAGACAGATTCGTGCTTCTTCTGTACGGTAGAGAGGAGTTTGTCCATGGTTACCTCGGTATCGTCCTTATAGAAACGAGAAAGAAATCGGGTTTCCAGGTCGATCCAGGAATTTACAGAGCCCGGAGGGAGACTTCGAAACCAGTCAAATGCGACCCCCTTTAAGGTGCCAATGAACAGTCTGGCCATGATAGCATCATTGTCTATAACATTACTGGTCTGTGACCGAAAATAGTAGATGTGCTGGTTTGGCGAGCTCTTACCATCGTATGTATGTAACGTTGGTGCTTTAAACTTTGGTGGGTATGATACTGAATCCCATTCCAGCGGGTAAGGACGGACTTGAAAAACACCTAGAGGGGGGGGTGAATAGGTGTAAGTGCTAATCTAGGAACTAAATGCGCTAAATGCGGAAGCTAATGCAAATTTTGCAATCACACTTAATACAACCAACAAGTGTAGCCGAATTCCCCGTGAAGGGCTCTGGACTAACTCCTCTTGATTCCCCTTGAATGGGTTGAGGTGCTATGTGAAGCTCTTGTGGTTAAGTATAAGTGAGGCACATACACAAGCAAATAGATATGATATGGCAATATGAATTATGCTCAACACAAGCAAATATGATATGATGTTATGAATGATGCTTTGCACAATATAAGAGAGAGAGAGTTAGAGAGACAATGGATCAAACGCAAATACAAAGATATGTTTCGAGGTTCGAGCCCCTAGCTCTACATCCCCGCCTACACCACCGTGTAGGATTTCCAATCCACTATCTCCCACCGAGGGAACCTCTACCGAAGAGGATTTGTTACAACAAGGGAGTACCGAACTCCTCTCTCAAACACCGCCTCACAACTGAGGGGTAGGCCCGTAGTAAATACAACAACCAACGCCTCTACCAAAGAGGGTTATAACAAATCTCCACCTCTCACGAGAGGGAGCAAACCAATCACCCGATCACCTCTACCAAAGAGGGATACAAAAAGAACAAGGGTGTACAACTAGTGGTTTCTTTCAACCACAAACAATCTCTCTTCTTTTCTCTTTTCCAGAAAAACAAGATCCTAATAGATTAGGATAGAAGATAAGCTCAAGTGTGGAAACTAGGTGTTTGGAAACAAGCAACAAAGAAAAACTACTTGGGAAAACTCTTGTAAATGATAGAAAATGAAAGCCAAGACAAATCTCCCAAAATACTCTTTTCTTTGATTTTTCGAAAAACCTAAAACAAATAAGATTGGAAGTTTAAGGCCCAAAACACTTTTGAAAATTTGTTTTAAACTCAGGGAAACTGAGAATTTTTCTCTTCTAAAAACCTTAACCAAAATCCCAAAGAATTGGGGTTTATATAGGCCCATCAGAAAACTAGCCGTTAGGCTGATGTGGCAGCCTGACAGGCTACCGTCGACCGGAACGGTCGACCGCCAACGGTCTAAAATCCGACCGTTGGAGCCTCCGTCGACCGTCCCGGTCGACCCAAACAAACAGAGAGCACTGCTCTCAGACCCGGTCGACCCTGACGGTCGACCGTCCCAGTGTCTGCCAAACGTGCACAATCTGTGCACGTCGGTCAAACCGGCCCGGTCGACCGACTTCATCCCAAGTCGACTTGCTCAGAAGACTAGTCGACTGGTTGAAGCCTGGAACAGAAAACTGGGTCAGAAAAACAGTTTAAAAATATTTTGAAAAATCTTTTAAGTCTTCTAAAAATCCACAAAACTTGTTTTAAAATTTTATATTAAAACACAAACAAGTGATAAAAATTTAAAGACATATATCAATCATATCAATTCATTTTTGAGTCTTGCAAATTTTATCAAAACCAACACTTGTATTTTTATCATACTTGATTTTCAATACATGAATAAGATAGTCAAAATAAGTTTGTATAGGAAGTGTAAGCATGTATGTATAACTAGAATACATCTATTATATATATAAACTATTTAAACATGTTTTGATCAATCTATTCATGAAAACAAATCGTTTAAACTAAAAACCGAAAAATCAATATCCAAACATAAAACTTGTGTGTGTTGTGCACTTGAGCATATCAACTATACTAAGCTTTACAAATGGATCTAAACACACTAACTAAACTAGGATACCTAAGTCTTCTTGATGACCTTCCATCTTCAAGATGACTTGCTCCTAAACCTTGATCCACAAAGTGCAAAGGAATGAACTTTAAGCTTTGGCACCGGAATCACCATGAAAGCTTCTAAACACCTTTGTTGAAGCTAATCACCAACTAATATCTTTCTAATGATCTAAAACTTAAAATCACAAGAATATTAGTAAACATAACTCCATGAGTTAATCATCATCAAAACTAGGGTGGAAGGCCTTTGGGCCAACAATCTCCCCTTTTTGATGATGACAAACTCATGGAGTTATATATGCATGGATTAAAGTTAAGCTTGAAAGAAGCTCCCCCTTAACTCTTGCATAAAACAAATAAACATAAATATGCATGAATGACAATGCATAAACAAGATGCTCTAGATATCAAATGAAATATTTAAAACAAACATGTTCTAGAGATCAATTAACATTAACTAAATTAAACATAATATATGCAAAAACATAACTATGCATATATAAATTCATAAACTCAAAATCTTTCTCCCCCTTTTTGTCAATTATCAACAAAGGGGTAAACAATCAAAACAATAAATAATAATGAGGGGTAAAAATCTTTCTCCCCCTTTTTATCAATCAAACAATAAAAATAATGTTTCTCCCCCTTTTTGTCTAAAAACAAAAACAAGGTCAATAAGGGGTGACAATCAATTAGGATATCAATTGAAATATGTCAATGAAGCATCTTGATACCAATTGAAAATAAATAAGGATCAATAAATGTTATATGCTATATACATTCATGAAGAGGAAGACGATAAGTTAGCTTCCCTACACATATGCATTACATGAAAGAGGATGTTAAGCCCTAATTCACATAACACACATTATGTAATGCATAAGAGGAGATGTGAGCTCCCCCTACACACGTGTACCACATAAAGAAGAGATGTTAAGCTCCTCAATATAAGATACACTCAACATGAATCTATATGTAGAAGAGATGTTAAGCTCTCCTTGCATATAGTCAATACAAATCAAAACTTTTGTATTTTTCTTTAAACAAAATTTTTAGATACCAATTTAAAACACAAGACATCTTGATATCAAAAGATAGTATTTTTTTAAGTCATATAAACAATTGAAATGACTATTTTCTATCATAAAGCAAGGGAGTAGAAAACTAAATACCAATTGAAATATGAAAATTGAATTTTCTCCCCCTTTATGAAATACCAACAAAAACTATGCGTAGGCTTGAAATAAGATACCAATTGAAAACTAAATCAATTGAAATAAAGTGTAGCTCAAGCTCTAGCATAAACAAGATTTGTGCTCAAGATATAGAAATATAATAGCACAAATAAAACAAGTATATGTGTATGAAATAGGATGAGTACCAATCACTAATAGATGATACCAATTGAAGATATACATACACAATAATCATATGAGTATACAAAAAGATCAAATGATACCAATTGAAAGAGTTCAATGATACCAATTGACATAACAATAAGTTCAAGTGTATACATCATATTACTATACCTCCCAATCATGGTTCAAGTTTTAAATGATTTTCATTTTAAAGCATACATGAACATGATCTCCCATCCATCCTCCCATTAAGGGTAGGGGATTTTCAAAAGATTTGAAAATGTAGTATGTTTGAAAAACTCTACCATATGAAGAATACCGTAACTAGTTATAAGAAAAGTTGTAAACTAGTACGAAATCCTTCAAGTAAGGAATAAAATAAAATTATTTTCATAAAACACATGTAAATCACATAGCACTTAAAAACACTCAATATTCAATAAAGTCCATACATACTCATGAAAACATACTCATGAGAAATATTTTAAAATGGTGAGTGTACAAGTAATGTGTGACATGACATTATGAAATTTCCAATTAAGCTCAAAATTTCTTGAAATATGAAAAACATGAAAACATAAAAATCATCTAAACTATTTAATCTTCAAGGTATATGTATGTCTTATACAAACTAAAGCATACATACATATCCAAAATACAACGAGTCCACAAAATATATATGCATGAAGGCACGTGGCTCAAAAGGATAAACATGTATATCTAATAGTTTGGACAAGATAGACATATACATGAAGTTAAACAATTAAACACAAAATCAAGAAAAACTAAATCTTCACCAAAACAAATTTCATTTCAAGGTATATGTATGAATTGTCAACAATAAGTATACATACATATCCCTAAACACAATTGAGTTCATATATAGATTTGCATGAAAGGAAAATGACTCAAGGGGTATACATGTATATCTTAAAGTTTGCAATACAAACATATACATGAAGTGAAACACACAAGCATAAAACAAATCAAAAATAGGAATACAAGTTTAAAATGCATGAATCATCAAAACTAACTATACTAGCACATCTAATGGGTTCAAATAAGCGTTCAAGCTCAAACATATATAGATTTATTTGTGGCCCACTATATGTACAAGTATAAATCCTAGTCTTAATGAAGACTTAACATTTAAACATATATTCAAAACATGAAGCATCAAAAAACAAGATAAAAATCAACATGATAAACTTAAACATGATTACTATGAATATCCACATGTTGTTAGATTTATGATGTACATGATAGCTAATCAAATATGAGAACACAAAATAATAATCCATATCAAACATGGGTGTCTCAAATACCATACATGTATGTCAAGAATCTAATTAACATGGCATTTTCATACTAATCACTAAACAATGAACATGCTATAAACAATGAATATTAAAAGCATGTAAACAATAAATAGGAGTTAGGAATCGTTACCAAAACCTAGAAGGCAACTCTCCTTGTCTCCAAAACATGGTGGTCCTCTCCACCAAACTTCCCTTGAATGCGATGCATCCAATTGATTTCCATGAAGCTCGGAACGCATCCACTCCAAGGTGTCATCACTCTCACGTCATGTGAGAGCCCACACCTACAACAAAAATCTTAGGGGTGGTCTTTGGTACCCATATCTTATTGGGTCCATGGGGTTTAGTACCTTCTCTAACCCAAACAAATTTATTTGCTAAATTAGAAACATGTATACGATCATAACAAATTTAGCAACGTGGCCCTTACGTCCACAATGTGTACAAGTGTACACATGAGCATACATGTGATGGGTGTGTCCGTGAGAAGCATGTGTATGCCGTGGAGGGTGTGCATGAAAAGATGGAACTTGCTTCTTTCGAAACAAAGATTCCAAGCGTGTATGCCCAACAACACATTGGCTCAAAGTGGAGCCCAAACAATCAACACTCTTCTTAGCAAAGATATATCATTGTTAATTAAAGAAGAAGTGTGGCATGCAATAGGTGAAGTGTGTGATACAACCCTAGCATGGCAACATGTGCATCAATCTTCTTTTTCAAAACTTCATTTTTCTTTAAACAAATTTCTAAATCTTTAGAAATAGATGCAATTTTTATTTTTAAAGAATCATTCTCTTTTAAACAAATTAATTTTTGAAGACAAGTTTTCATTTTTCTTTAAAACTTTTTCACAATCATTTTTATTTTTCAAAATTTTATTTTCATTAAGTGCAAGATCAAGTTGAGATCTCAATGAATCCCTTACATAGAAATCTCCTCCTTTTCTTGCAAAACAACATCAAGTCTAGAAATCAAATTTTTATTTTCATTGTTAATGCCTGGACTCTTCTTTTTCAAAACATTATATTTTTCAAAAGTTTTTCACACACAATAGAGAGTTCTTCATTCAAAGCATGGGGATCAATATAATAATTTGAAGAACTAACATCATCATCATCATCTAAGTGGGTTTCCGAGTGTACCTCAAGGGAGTCATTCCCTTGGACCGTATAGCATTGTTGTGGCTCGGATTCTCCACTAGATTCCTCTTCTTGCTGGATTTGCACTTGAAGCTTGGAGGCGTTGGTGGTTGTCAACAAATTCCACACTGCAAAGGCGGAATCAAAGTTAGAAACACGCAAAAGATATTCTTTAGGAAGTGTGCTTCTAATGGCCTCAAGGGCTTGTGCATTGGCCCCTATATGCTTGCTATCACTAAGGTAGGATTCCTTGGTAATGGCAAGGTAAACTTTATGTCCTAGGGTTTGTAAATAACGGATATCCTAATCTTCCAACAATGATGTTGGAAGGGTCAAAGCTAGGTGGGGTCATGAAGTCCATGATAAACTATATGAGTGTGCAAACAAGCAAATGCAAACAAAAGATTAGCAACCAAATGGATCTCATGCCTAGGATGCTAAGCCTAAGTATCAGGAGCACTAGCTCTGATACCAATTGAAAAACACTTAGAGGGGGGTGATAGGTGTAAGCGCTAATCTAGGAACTAAATGCGTTAAATGCGGAAGCTAATGCAAATTTTGCAATCACACTTAATACAACCAACAAGTGTAGCCGAATTCCCCGTGAAGGGCTCTGGACTAACTCCTTTTGATTCCCCTTGAATGGGTTGAGGTGCTATGTGAAGCTCTTGTGGTTAAGTATAAGTGAGGCACACACACAAGCAAATAGATATGATATGGCAATATGAATTATGCTCAACACAAGCAAATATGATATGATGTTATGAATGATGCTTTGCACAATATAAAGAGAGAGAGTTAGAGAGACAATGGATCAAACGCAAACACAAAGATATGTTTCGAGGTTCGAGCCCCTAGCTCTACATCCCCGCCTACACCACCGTGTAGGATTTCCAATCCACTATCTCCCACCGAGGGAACCTCTACCGAAGAGGATTTGTTACAACAAGAGAGTACCGAACTCCTCTCTCAAACACCGCCTCACAACCAAAGGGTAGGCCCGTAGCCAATACAACAACCAACGCCTCTACCGAAGAGGGTTACAACAAATCTCCACCTCTCACTAGAGGGAGCAAACCAATCACCCGATCACCTCTACCAAAGAGGGATACAAAAGAACAAGGTTGTACAACTAGTGGTTTCTTTCAACCACAAATAATCTCTCTTCTTTTCTCTTTTCCACAAAAACAAGATCCTAATAGATTAGGATAGAAGATAAGCTCAAGTGTGGAAACTAGGTGTTTGGAAAAAAAGCAACAAAGAAAAAACTACTTGGGAAAACTCTTGTAAATGATAGAAAATGAAAGCCAAGACAAATCTCCCAAAATACTCTTTTCTTTGATTTTTCCAAAAACCTAAACAAATAAGATTGGAAGTTTAAGGCCCAAAAACACTTTTGAAAATTTGTTTTAAACTCAGGGAAACTGGGAATTTTTCTCTTCTAAAAACCTTAACCAAAATCCCAAAGAATTGGGGTTTATATAGGCCCATCAGAAAACTAGCCGTTAGGCTGATGTGGCAGCCTGACAGGCTACCGGTCGACCGTAACGGTCGACCGCCAACGGTCTAAAATCTGACCGTTGGAGCCTTCGGTCGACCGTCCCGGTCGACCCAAACAAACAGAGAGCACTGCTCTCAGATCCGGTCGACCCTGACGGTCGACCGTCCCAGTGTCTGCCAAACGTGCACAATCTGTGCACGTCGGTCGACCGCCCGGTCGACCGAATTCATCCCAAGTCGACTTGGTCAGAAGACTAGTTGACTGGTTGAAGCCTGGAACAGAAAACTGGGTCAGAAAAACATTTAAAACTATTTTGAAAAATCTTTTAAGTCTTCTAAAATCCACAAAACTTGTTTTAACATTTTATATTAAAACACAAACAAGTGATAAAAATTTCAAGACATATATCAATCATATCAATTCATTTTTGAGTCTTGCAAATTTTTTCAAAACCAACACTTGTATTTTTATCAACTTGATTTTTCAATACATGAATAAGATAGTCAAATTAAGTTTGTATAGGAAGTGTAAGCATGTATGTATAACTAGAATACATCTATTATACATATAAACTATTTAAACTTGTTTTGATCAATCTATTCATGAAACAAATATCGGTTAAACTAAAAACCGAAAACTAATATCCAAACATAAAACTTATGTGTGTTGTGCACTTGAGCATATCAACTATACTAAGCTTTACAAATGGATCTAAACACACTAACTAAACTAGGATACCTAAGTCTTCTTGATGACCTTCCATCTTCAAGATGACTTGCTCCCAAACCTTGATCCACAAAGTGCAAAGGAATGATCTTTAAGCTTTGGCACCGGAATCACCATGAAAAGCTTCTAAACACCTTTGTTGAAGCTAATCACCAACTAATATCTTGCTAATGATCTGAAACTTAAAATCACAAGAATATTAGTAAACATAACTCCATGAGTTAATCATCATCAAAATTAGGGTGGAAGGCCTTTGGGCCAGGACTGCCCCTACTTTCTTTAGTTCATCCCTCTAAGCTAGGGATGCAATTTGAGCTTGGATACCTTTAAGAACTTCAGCGTCTAAAGAAGAACTCTCCTTTGACTTCTCAGTCTTTTGTTGTTCATTGCTAAGATGTTCTTCCTCATCATGGTTACTCTCGGTATTATTGTTATTCCGGTTATTGAGGAGTTGAGCGAGCATCTGTTGAATATTTTCCAAAGCTTCTTGCTGGGTCTTGGAAGTTTGCTCCTGAGCTTCCAACTGTCGATGAAGGTCATCATTACCGTTTCAGCCATATTCACTGTTACTCTATCCGTTCTTACTAAGCCGACTGTCGAAGAGGCATACCCACTGTCTTCGTCCTCTTCATCAGACCATTAGACTAATCCTTTCATTGGTTCTGGTGAGGTTACTGCAGTTGAGAAAGATGGCTGTTCATAACTGTAGGTATTGCAACCCTAGATCTAGTGTTCTCGAAGACACCTTCTTTATGTACCAAAACTTCGCGAAGGCCCGGGCTATAATCCGGATCTGGGAACTATAGGGAGTGTCATGCGACGCTCGTCTGCCCCTATGCAGCTCTCGTCCCCCTTCTGATCATATTAACGGATGCAGAGGGTAAATCTTACGGTACGCTCCTTTTGCGATGTTTTATCGGAGCTTGCACTAACAGTCGATCAAAAACTAATCATCGGTGTGGAGGAGTGCGGGGATTGGTCCTAACCGACAATGGACTGAGTGGACTGTCACCAACTGACATCCCACTTATTGACAATATGAGGGAGAAGTTTGGAAAGATCCGACTTCCGTTTGCTTGTCAAGAATTCCCGCAAGTCAGACCCGGCCGGGCCTAAATGATTTAGCGCAGAGGCTCTCTTGGATTGCGCGTAGGATGATGCCCTGTTCTGTAATTAGCACTAAATAGTGCTTTAGCTCTAACTTCGCGGTTAAGAACCTTGGGAATGTCCTTGGGTGCTGAAGCTGCATAAGTACTGCTATCAACACTTAGGGATGATCCCTTAGCTCCGCTGCGAAGGGCGAGCTTAGTGCTTGATGACTGGGGTGCGAGGCACGTTGTGGTGCTTTATCCGCTATGTTGCTGCGAAGGTGATTAGCCCTAGATAGTGCTTTGGCTCTAAATTTGCGGCTAAAAGCTTTGGAAATGCCCTTGGGCGCTGAAGTTGCATAAGCACCGCTATCAGTACTTATGGGCAATCCCTTAGCTTCGCTGCGAAGAGCGAGTTTAGCACACTGTGGTGCTTTGGTTCCAACTTTGCGGCTGCGAACTCTATGCGTACCCTGAGGTACCATGCTTGGCACACCATCAGTAGCTTCGCTCATAAGAACGAGGCTGGCGTGAGGGGTTACTGCTCCTGAATTAGGCGAAGCCATCATTGCTGTTGTAACTTTGCGGTGGATAGTCTTGTTGAAGCAGGCAGACATCTTCAGTTTTTCTTTACGAGAGGGACGAACTTGTGGCGTAGCTACGCCTGAAGTTTCATACAGAGCCTTCTGTTTTGGCCTCCACATCTGCTTTGAAAAAGGAGACTTAGGTTCGCAGGGAACTTGACTAGCCACACGCAAGGCTGAGAGGTGTTGGAAGGATTCTGCTTCCGGTTTCTCTGCTCCGAAACCTTTGCCACCGAGACCTTTCTGTGCTTTCTTGCACGGAGCATTAACCACCCCCAGAGAGGAGTTCTTCGAATTTTCCTTGGTCGAAGTGAACGACTAGGTTTTCGAAGGTAACATGCTGAAGATTCTGACCCTTGCATTGCGGGCCAGCTTCCTTGTTGCGCCAGAAGACCATGGCAGGCTCGCAGGGAGCCTCATCCGTCTTCACAGAGATTTGCTTCGAAGATTTAGCCAGAGGGGCTCTGGCTACTCCGGCTTCCTTGAATTCAAAGTAGACCTGGAGGTTTGTTCGTCGCATTGCGACATTTGATTCTCAACAGTGGAGAATTCAGTCCCTAGCAGAGCCGCCATCTTGTTTTCCATTGATTTTGCAAAGGGAGAGAACTTACAAAAAGGGTCGAGGAGATAAATTACAAGTAACACAAAAGATTACAAGTAGATCTCCTCTGAGATTCTGGAGAAGTATGCCGATAGGAGTCTGGTCAGTACGCGACCACTTTGTCCCTTTGACGATGCGATCGATGGGATTACCTTCTCGCCTGGTTCGGAGAATCGGAGAACAGAAGGTTGGTAGAACCCTCTTGTTACTTCTCAAACTGCCTCCACTTGGGAATTCTTTCTCGCCTGGTTCCGAGATTCCTTGAAAGGGAGGAAGATCTTAGGGTATCAGCACCCTGATTAGATAAGTAGTTCTCTGAATTCTTGGAAGCAAGAGAATAGATCTCTATTTAGCCGTCTCTCTCTCTATGCGTGCCTCTGCCTGTGTGTGTATCTATCTTCGTATGTCTCTGGTGGGCTATTTATAAGGAGAGCAGGGGATAATTGTTCCTTGAAAATTTGGAACAGATTGAGTCAATCTGTTTAAATCTGGAAAGTTGCATTGCCGCAAAGCTAGAATCAGCTTCTGCGAAGCTAGGAATAGCAGGTAGCGTCAATCTCCTGATTTGCTTTGATTCTTTCCAAATAACTGAAAGATCTCTCCTGATCTCCTCACTTGTTTTAGGAGAGTTCAGAGATTATGGTAAACAGCTGCCAAATTTGATCTCAGATTTGATCTCGATTAGATTTGATCTTGAATAGATTTGATCTCATCTGGAGATTTAATTGGCCAAAGATGACCATGAAAGACCCGCAGCGGAGCTCACAGCGTCGAGCTTGCAGCGGAGCTGGAAGAAGCATCTGGCGAAATCAGAAGAAAGCTCTTCAGCGGAGCTGGTTAAACATCTTTGGCGAAGATACCGACCATCCTTCTGCGTGGTTACGTGTGGCTTCGAGTGAAGCTAACTCTCTACAGAGATAACTGAGCACTTCAGGTGAAGTTGTAAGTTAGCTCACTAATAGAGCTTTGAACAGCTTCAAGGCGAAGTTGGACAAACTTTGTCTCTCAGGTGAGGCTATCCCCTCGGGCTTATGTGATACTAAGTGTTGAGCTAACCTAACAGCTTAGACCTACTTAGGTCTCTTCAAAGACAATCTAGGCTTACTATCTACTTTACTTGATCAGTAGAGTCTAAGTCGCTTATTTGTCCCTCGAAGATGGATAAAACTGGTCGTCAGCTTGTCTACCACTTGTCTTTTGTAAATGTCAACAAGTTAGACATTGTTCAGGCCAGTCAGGAATCTTGTCTTTTTTAGAGTGTCAACAAGGTGAATTTTGGTACCCATACCTTATTGGGTCCAAGGGGATTAGCACCTTTCCTAACCCAAACAACTTTATTTACAAAATTTGAATTATGTATCCTATCATAACAAAACTTTGCAAGGTGGTCCTTACGTCCACAATGTGTACAGGTACACATATGAGCATACAGAGTGTCATGTGTGTGATCATGAGAAGTATGTGTATGCCGTGAATAGTGTGCACTAACATGTAGTTCTTGTTTGTTGCGAAACATAGATTCCAATTTCTTGTGATCAATTGCACATTGGCTCAAAGTGGAGGCCAAACAATCAACACTCTTCTTTAACATAATTATATCATTTTCAACACTACAAGAAGAGGTAGAGCATGTAATAGATGCACTAGATAGTGAAGCTATAGTAGCATGGCAACATGAGAAGATAAATCATTTTTCAAGGATTTATTTTCTTTTAAAACAAATTTCAATTCTTTTGAAATTAAATCAATTTTATTTTTCAAAGAATTGTTCTCTTTTAAAATAATATCAAGTTTTGAAGACAAAACCTCATTTTTCTTCAAAACATCATTACAATCATTTTTATTTTTCAAAATTTTATTTTCCTTTAAAACAAGGTCAGGTTGGATTTTCAAGAAATCTCTTTCACTCGAAGTCTCAACTCTCTATTGTAAAGCCATATTATGTTTTGAAAACAAATCCTTATTTTCTTCTTTTAATTTAAAACTTTTCTTTTTCAAACTTTGTATTTTTCTAGCAAGTTTTCACAAACTATAGATACTTCTTCATTTAATGCATCGACATCCATGATGTCATCACCTGAAGAACTAGCACAATTATCTAGTTGAGTATTTGAGTTTACCTCAAGGACCTTGGACCATGTAGCATGCTTCGTCGGACTCATCTCCACTAGATTCTTTCTCCACATAGTTTATCGTTTGAAGCTCGGGAGATATCAATGTGTTCCACACTGCAAAAGCGGAATCACAATGAGAAACCATAAAAAGATAATCTTTGCTAAGTGTATACTTTAGTGCATCTAGGGCTTGTGTAATAGCCTCAATGTACTTGGCATTACCAAGACAGGTTTTCTTGGTAGTGGCAAGATGGACATGCAAACCTAGGATTTTTAAATAAGCACTCATCCTAAGCTTCCATATATCGATGTGAGAAACATCAAACATGGGAGGGGTCATGAAATCTATCGGTGTATAAACTATATGTATGCAAATACAAATACTAGATAGGCAAGCAAAGATCTCACTCCTAGGTGGTTAACCTAATATCAGGAGCGTAGGCTCCAATACCAATTGAAAATACACCTAGAGGGGGGTGAATAGGTGTATGGTTAATCTAATGTCAATGATGCGGAATTAAAAAACTAATTGAAACACACTATGTGTAACCAAAAAGTGTAGCCAAATTCCTGATGACGGGCTATGGACTATCTCCTCTAGATTCCTCTAAATAAGAGTTGAGGTGCTATATGAAGCTCTCTTAGTTCAACACAAGTATGGGCAGACAAACAATACCAAGCATATATATGATATGAACAATATAATGCAATACAAGATATAAGAGAGAGAGAATAAGAGATAGTGGATCAAACGCAAATACCGAGATATGTTTCGAGGTTCGAGCCACTGCTCTATGTCCCCGCCGCCTTCACACCTAAAGATTTTCACTATATCCACACATGACCTCCTACACAGGAACCTCTACTGAGGATTTGGTAATACAAACTTAGGAGTACACAACTCCTCTCTCCAACACAATCACCTCTACACAAGAGGCAAGGTACAAGGCCAAAATAACAATCACCTCTACACAAAGAGGGATGGGCACTAAGCCAAACAACAATCACCTCTACACAAGATGGATAAGGCACTAAGCCAACACTCTACCACAATCACCTCTACACAAAGAGGGATATGCATAAAACTAAAACTCAACCTCCTCTACACTTAGAGGGATAAGCACAAACCAAAGCAAAAGAAGGTTCCAATCTGGGCGGTCTCAAAAACAACAAACAACCCTTGGTGATCTCAATAGACCACAAACCAATTTTCTCACAAAAACAAGATCCGTTAGATAGGATAGTGATGATAACTCAAGTGTGAGAAAACAAGGTGTTTGAAAAACAAATCACAAAGAAAAAATACTTGGGAGAAATACTAGAAGAAGAAAGAAATGAAGATCAAAACCAATATCCCAAATACTCTATTTTTTCTTGATTTTTTCAACCTTTGAAAACAAATAAAAGATAAACTTTTAATCGCAAAAACTTTTTAAAAACTTGCTGCTAAAACACTAGTATCGATGGGAAAATTAGCTCTTAAAATTCTTGTTAAAATCGGCCCAAGAGATGGCTATCTATAAGCCTCTTAAAAATATTGCCGTTTGCATCTAGAAAAGCCCAGATTGTCCTTCCGGTCAACTGGCCAACGGTCATTTTTCTGACTGTTGAGTCTCCGGTCGACCGCCGCGACCGACCGAGCCTGTCGGTCGACCGCCCGATCGACCGAGCCTGTCGGTCAACTGCCCGGTCGACCGGTCACACCTGAGAGTTGGGTGCTTTCAGTTGGTTGACCGCCCGATCGACTGGCCTACTTGGCTAGCCTTTGTGCACGTCTCGTACACATCGGTCGACTGGTCCAGTCGATTGAGCCCTGGTTGGTCGACCGTCCGGTCGACCGCCAGCTGAGTCTGGCTGAAACTTTGGGACTTAAAACTTAAACATTTAACTCCCATAAAATCACATTAATTCCACAAAAATCAGTTCTTGTAAATATTTGAAGAACAAATATGTGTGACTAAAATTCAACACATATTATAAACTATCTGAACCATTTTTATGATATTGAAATTAGGCTTAAACACAAAATCGGTATTTTCCAAAAACCAAACTTTGAAATGGAAATCCAATTTTTTCAAACTTGTATAAATATGAAAATAAGATATTTAAAACACATTTGAAGCATATTGTATATGGATAGATCCAATACACATGTAATAGATATATCTATATTTTTGACATGAAATCCAAAATAAGTTTTGTTAATTACAAAACTCCAAACATATGAATAGGAGCATCAAAGTAAGTTTTTTCTAAGTATATGAAGCATATAAGTATATAGATGAAATTAATATACATTTAAAACCATGTAAACTTGTTTTGATTCTATCTATTCATGAAAACCATATATATGTGTATCGAAATCTAAAACCCGGTTAAACCGAAAACCAAACATATTAAACTTGTGTGTATGTGAACTTGAGCATATCAATACTATCTATCTTTACACAAGATCTAAACACAAACCGAAGTCTTCTTGTCGATCCTTATCTTTTAAACGACCCGATCCAAACACAATCTAACGAGCTTGACTCCAACCGAGTGCTAAATGTGATCTTGACGCGCGAGCTCTTGAATCTATATGCATTAACTCCCAATACTTCTTTGTTGAAGCTAAACACCTACTAAAATCTTGATCAATAACTAAAAACTGTATAAACAAAAGATTATTAGTAAACTAACCTTCATAAGTTAGTCATCATCAAAATTAAGGTGAAAAGCCTCTGGGCTAACAAAAGCTCCTAATTGAAGATGAACTGCAGGCAAAAGCACTGGCTGAGATCAAAGAGACTCGTCAGTAGGACATTCAAAAGCTAATGAGCATATAAAGTCTCTCGCTGAGTGAGATTAAATTTTTCTTTTTTTAACACTTTTTTTTGAGTTAAAAGACAAAATGTTTGTATCACTCCTACATTTTTATTGGAATAAAAGTGATTATTCTGCCTTTTAAATCCTGCCTGTTTTCTGTTTTAGTAGAAAAGTAGACTGAATAAGGTGAAGAATTTTAATTGCCAGAGGTGTGATATTAACTTAGCAAGTAAATGATCAAACAACTTCACTGGGAAAGTTGAATAGGAAAAGGTGTAGTTTTAATTAAAGATCTCATTTTCATTAAAAAATCGAGAGAAATTACTATCATGTATGTGATGTTAACATGATAGAGAAATTGGCCAGAGGTGTAATATTAACTTAGCAAGAGAAAATTTTATTTTCATATAGAAAATTGAGAAATTACTGTCAGAGGTGTAGTATTGAACTTAACAATGAGATGTGCTAGAGGTGTAATATTAACTTAACATAAAAGATCTCATTTTTACTTAAAAAATTGAGAAGATTATTGTTAGAGGTGTAGTATTTAACATAACAATGAGATGTGCTAGAGGTATTAACTTACTGCTGAAGGTCTCATTTTCACTGCAAAAATTGAGAAGATTACTGTTAGAGGTGATATTGAACTTAACAGTGATTAAATTTGCGGTTTGAGCTAATTTTGGTCAGATATGTGATATGAACTTGATAGATATTTGTTTACTGGTAAGGTGTAATGTTTAACATAACAGTGATGGATTTTGTTTGCAGTTTGAGCAGGTTGGATTGTGAGGTATGATATTAACTTGACAAAGATTTAATTTTGTGATTTGAACAAATTTGGTGGACTTGCTATTCTATTGACGAGAATAAGAAGAGGAGTTTGATCCTACAAGATATAAGTTAAGTTTCATTGTCAGAGGTTTAATGTTTACCTGACCAGTGCTCGACTGAAGATTAGGAATGAATTATCAGAGGTAATCATTAACGTGACAAACATTGATTTCCCTGGGGAGTGATAATTTTACTGTTCGAGGTGTGATGCTTAACATAACAGTAATTAATTTTGCAATCTATGTAGCTTAAATGGACATGCCATTCAATTGGAGAGAATGACAAGTGGAATTAGATCTGTTGGGGATATTTGAATTTTTTTTTTACTATCATGGATGTAATATTAACGTGACAGACTTAATTTGTATTTCACTTCTTTGGGGAAATACAACTTTTTTTGGTCCAACTATTTCATGGAAGGGAATTGATGGGGAAAGGTGGGATCAGGTCCCTTAAGATTTTTAGCAAATCCTTAGTTATCAATGGATTTGGTGTGCTTTACCAACTATTATTTAAGTTACGCTAGTAATATTATTCCCCTCAGCATGATGAGTTATCGAGAATTTTTCATTGAACTTAAATACCAAAACTTTCCTCTATCCTTAGCCATTGGAGACCTTGGATTGTTGGGTTACTATGGGTAACGTGGCGTTTCTAGGTTTTTGCTCCACAGATGATTTCAAGAATCTCGTTGGGGATTAAAGAACTGAATATAAACTCCCTAGAGATTTTGTCTAGGGATTAATGTTCCTCGTGAAATCCTCTCTGATCCTCATTCTCTGATCCACATTTGTCGCCATATTTTGATATGAATGTGGAAACACTTTTGGTTGGAAAATAACACGAAGTAAATTTCTTTAAGTGGATGAAAATTACAATAGAATTATTCTGATTACAAAGAGGAAAAAATAACTGGTTCTCCCCTTCGTCTAAGGCTGGGTTCTTCTGTGTGGTGATGGTGAGTGATTGTAGTTCTCCGTTGACTGGTTGAACGAACACGCTTCTTTCAAAATGCTCTTAAAAAATAATCAGGGAGGATTTCTGTTTTAATACACTAAGTGTTTAGAGCTCACTGATTTCTCTTTTTCTCTCTCCCAGGACCTTTGAAAAAGCAAGAGGAAAGTAAGAAACTTTTAGCTTGAGAATTCTCAGCTCTCAATCTTCAAAAGTCTCTCTTTCTTTTCTCTAGCCTCCAAAAGGTCCTCCTCTCCTTCATAGCTCCTTAGGTTTATTTATATGGAGTCAGGAGGGTATAATTGTCTTATAATCCCTCCATAATGGGGATTAACTCTCCTATTACGTGAGGTGTTAATTGACCCAGTAATGGAGATTAATTTAAACAGAAACATGGGTCTCGTGGTGGATGCGGACCTCGCGTTGTTTATTGTAGACGTGGACATCTCAATCAGAATGCGGAGTTGCTCAGACCCGCACTTGCAGTGGGACACAGAGTTACTCAGACACGCGTTTGAAGTAAGACGTGAGGTTGCTCAGACTCGCATAAGACACGGAGTTAGTCAAACCCTCGTCTGAAGCTTGCATTTCCTTTGGACACGAGGTTCGTGTTCTAGTTAAATGCAACCTTCATGTTGAAGTGAGTTTCTCATCTGATGACTTGTCCTCAGTAATTTTTAGACAGCCTACAGAATCCTCTCCGAAGTTTTCAGCACTCTGCGGTTAACTGAGACAGATTTTGAAATACTTTAGACTTCATATTAATTTTGGGCTCTCCATGATTGGACTGGAAATCTTGCAAGATGCCCTAAGCTTGATCTTGTCTGGATTCCGGCCTTTGTGAGTGTACAACTGAATTGCTTGAAACCTCCAGGAAGATCATCACAAGATGTCTTAGAAAATCAGTCTAGCACTTATTATAAGCTCTGATTTGTTTGTTGGTGTACTATTGAACTGATTGAGTTGTCAATTGCTTTTTTCAGTATATTGTTGACCTGAATGCAGAAGTGGGGTCATACTCTAGTGTTGGCAAGAAAAGATGCGACCTTTGCTGATGAAGACACGTGTCTCATCTATTGAAGACACAACTAATGTCTTGTCTTTGAAATGTGGGGATCGCGGCTATTTCTGAATGCGAGCCTCGGTTGAGCTTGTTTGAAATGTAACTCTAATGAAATGCAGGGGTCACATTAGAAGATTCTGGACTGAGCTTCATTTGCTTTTGAATCATGTCTGTTTTGTTGGAAAATCAGACAGACTAAAGCGATAAATTTTAATTACCATAGGTGTATTAACTTGCAATAAAAGTTAGATAATTCCACTAGAGAATTTGAGAGGGTTACTGTCAGATATGATGTTAGCTTGACAGGGGTTGAGTCTTTGATTTGAACGAATTTTGTGGACTTGTTATTCTATTGATGAGAATAACAAGTGGATTTTGATCCAATGGGAATTTATGAAATTTTTACATCAGAAGTATAATGTTAAGATGATGGGTTTTGGATTTGCAATTTGAGTAAATGTATTATCAGATGTGTGATATTACTTGACAAAGATGTATAATAGAGGTATAATATTAACTTAGCATCAAGAATGTCTCATTTTCACTGAGAAAACTGAGAAAATCATTGTCATAGGTTTAGTGTTAACTTAACAGCGAGATGAATGATAGAGGTGTGATATTAACTTAGCATCAGACGTCTCGATTTTGTTGAGAATACTCAAGGAAAGTTCATTGT